>CAJUYI010005237.1:0-16168 GCA_910591695.1 Galerucella pusilla
TATCTATTGTCCTACTCTCAGGAGCACCTGTCTGCAGCCATCTAATCTGATGTTGCCAGCCCTGTTGTTTTGCCCCCGCATGTTGAGGTGCGCATGCGTCAATGCAGCCTTTAACCTTCTATTCGATGTGACAGAATGTGAGTAGATTCGCCCAATAGGTAGCATACTGAGCTCACAACCCAGAGATCCTAGGTTCGACACCCGGTTGAGACCTGGGTTATTTTTTTTAGTTTTCTTTTTCTTATTTTCTGATATTTTTATACATAGTTACACTTTGATCAACCGGGTTTGGGCCTGGGTTTTCTTTTTTTTTTAGTTTTCTATTTCTTATGTTCTGATATTTTTATACATAGTTACACTTTGATCAACCGGGTTTGGGCCTTGGTTTTCTTGTTTTTTTTTTTAGTTTTCTATTTCTTATTTTCTGATATTTTTATACATAATTACACTTTGATCAACCGGGTTTGGGCCTGGGTTTTCTTGTTTTTTTTTAGTTTTCTATTTCTTATTTTCTGATATTTTTATACATAGTTACACTTTGATCAACCGGGTTTGCGCCTGGGTTTTCTTGTTTTTTTATAGTTTTCTATTTCTTATTTTCTGATATTTACATGTTTAATTCAATATTGTTCTCCTAGCATAATATATTGGAAAGAACAGAATTAACACACAATTCGAAAAATATATACAATTTCCTTCATATCTGTTTCCTTCCACATCGAAAGGTGGTTGTGTGTGCGGTGCATCCACTAATTTCATGTCCTTTATATTATGTGAATTAAGTTGTGTAATAAATATATAAAACCAAAAAATATCAGCATCGTCATTCTGCGCTTAACCCAGAGAAGCCCTACAAAATATGATATTCTCCATAATAGTTACCTTTTTGCCCTTTTCCTTCTATTATGATTTATGGAATATAGTAAAATTATCATATATGATAAAAAAAAACAGTATACAGTGTGCGTCAAATATACAATAAGTCCTAGAACTTCCAAATAGGATGCTAGATATAAGTTCAAGATGTAAGAGTTATTAAAAAATAAAAATATCAACTTACTTGTCTGTATGTTTTTTCAAAGTGATCAATTCATTTCCCAGACTATTCAAAGCACTTTCGATTTTGGTAAAAGTTTCATTGGGCTTCCCCAACGGCGTCCTCAATTTATAATTAACGCAAAACTCCGCAGCTTCCAGAGTGATCCAATTATCTAAAACTTGCCTATTGTTGATGACAAGTTCGTAGAAAACTTCCATGTTCATCTGAGAATCGGATTCGATGGCCCAGCAACTATTAAAAATCTCACTCATCCAATTAGACGGCAGCTCATTATGACTGAGTAGATATTTCGTTAAAGTTTTAAAATGTAACGGGTACATTTCCCCATCGACTGTACCATTTAAATGTAAATGCTGTGCCAAATATACCATGTAGTTGTTGTATTCTTTAAGGTAAGTACTTTTTTGTTTCATCGAGTATATAGAATTCATTTTGTTCAATTCTACTACTGCTATATCCCACGGGATATTAGAGGATAGTTTAGTATAACATTTACGGATTTCCGGTTTGCTGGAATTAATATGTAGCTTACACAAATCACTTATGTTCGTTAAGAAGGTGTAAGACCATGATAACTGTTTGTTGGAAAGTAGTTTGTCCAAATTATCGTAAACCATAAGTACAATATTATCATTGAAACAGTAACCACAACGTACCAGCGCATCTACCATTTTTAAAAATTTCTCGTTTACGTACAGATTTTCTAGATAGATTTCTGAATTGACGAGGACGTCGTTTAACCACTGTAAGAGGAGTAAAAGTATATCATTGGATGTGTCTGAAGTAAGAGCGTTGTAAATTATGTCTAGAATCAACGCAAAGTTTCCGGAATTTGGAGATTTGTTGGGAACGTCGTTTATGTTCAAGCCTTCTGTTAGGGCGAATCTACAATAAAAAAATTTTGGAATTAGTTTCAGCGTAAATAATGTTCTAAATTTAACCCTCAAAGTACTGCAGGGGGTATTTTATTACCTAATCAACTTTACACTGAAATAATACCAGTATTATACATAAGATACTAAGTAGCTGATTTAATTTACTTTTCCATACAATATTTTTTACCTCAGGCACATTATCAGTAATTATAACCCAGGTGGCATTGAAACAATTTTTCAAAGGATGGAAACTGTTATTTAGGTCTGTTCCATAGATAAAATTTACGGATAATTAACTTTTCCTAACTTTTCATTATATTGTAAATTTTAGGAATCTTGAATTTACAAGAAAATATATATATGTATTAAATACTGTAACTTTGATAAAACTAGAGTAATTTTAATGGGGTTTGCGTAGAAATGTTGGGGAAACTTCTAAGATCAAGAATTTACAATCACAAAATTAATTAATTTACATAGGTACATTTTTGGATTCAATGATTTTTTGTAATAATCATTTATGTAGTTCGTGTGACTTGTTTGTTGATAGTCTGAGTTTTATTAAGAAAAAGGCTCATTCTGAATTTATTATGTAATCTATTCTGCTTTATTGATGTAATTTTATTTTATTGTTGTAATTCGATTTTATTGTTTTGTATTTCTTTATTTATTTATTTATTTGTTTAATTGCAAATGTCAATTGTATTTTTTCGTATGCTCTGTAAAGGGATTTATATCTGTTGAGCATTAAAGGCTATTATTATTATTATTGTATTATAAGGAAAAATAGCAATTTTTATAGATTCGGGTAGGATGATTAATTTATATAATTTTAAGATATCATTTTTTTCATATCTTTTTCCAATAAAAAAGTGTAAAAATTGATTTATCACCTTGTGTGTGTATTTCACATAGTGACCTTGATCTGAGATCAATTGGCCAGTTTTTTTTGTTAGTATTTACAATCATTTTAAATAATCCTTTATACATTTCCTTTTTTATTTCATTTCATTTTTTTATTTAATTCTTTTTATTTATTTATTTTTTATTAATTATTTTCCTTTATTTTATTTTTCAATTCTTTTTCATATACCTAATTTAAATTTTTTCAAATGTTTATAAATATAAATGGTTACATATAAATTTACATTCCGCAGACACAAATGGCCTAAATCTATTTGTTCTAATACTAACTGTATATATTTCTTTGTACTCACCTGTTCATAATATTAGTGACCTCTTGAGTTTTGTTAACCAAAGTACTGTTGGATATAAAGTGATTGTAGCATTTGCAATGAGAAAACAACAAATACAGCATACAATATTGCAAAGCAGGTGCTTTCTTGAACAATTCTTTATCATGTGGTATCATAGTGACTCCTATAAGTTCAAGAATACTCGGTTTTAAAGCCCACATAACTATAATAGAACTTGCATTTGCTAATTGTGATAAACATCTCAACAAAAATAAAACAGTTTGTTCAGGATCGTGCATTCCATTGTAATCTTTAAATGGGTTGTTTTGAGTAAAATTTCCTGCTACTGTCGGTACTATTTGTTTGTAAACCACTTCTAAATCTCCTAGAACATACCGGTAAGCTTCTTGTAACAAAGAAACGTTTTTTAGGTTAAGAACAGCTTGATATACACAAATAACAGCTTCCCTTATATTCTTGAAAGGTGAATATCGTAGTTTTACTATATCCGAGTTGGGTCCAATTAATTTGTCAATTATTTCTATTGGTAAATTGGCTGACAGTTCTTTTACCACTTTCGATATTAAAACAAGTAGAGATATTATAGTAGCATCCGATAAATCTGATAGCATTGACAACTCTAGATCTATTAAAGCGTAAATTTGACTGCAGAGAAATTGTGATTTATTTTCAAGATATACGAGTAATAAGCCAATGCAATCATTACCAGCTATTGTTAAGTTATCTGGTACATAATTTTCCAAAGTGTCATTAACTGTTTTTATTATTCTTATTAAAGATGAATTTATGAAGTCTATAGTTACACTTTTGTTGGTAACAGGATGAAACGATGGTCCTAAGCATTTTAAAACAGTGTTCATGGCTAATATCAATACTGTTACATGATCTACAGTACCCATGTCTCCAGTTTCTTTCAATTGAGTAGCATAATTACCGATATCTTCTAAAAAGTTCTCTATAAGTTGAATGGAGAATTCTAGATAATATTTAAAATGATGCGATATTCTTTGTAAGCTCTTTGATATAAATTCTATGTTGCAAAGAGGTTGGGTGTGATCTACGTGCCATCCGAAAAGTAAGTCTATGGTATCTCTAAATTGATCGTAAAATTCACTTTGGTACATTTCTACTACTGTTACCAATACATCCAGAATAGATTTAAATACTTCAGCGTTTTCTGTAGTTTCGATTGTAGCAACCAAATTATTAATTAAATTTTCAATGTGACTTTGTAAAACTGGTTTCTTTTCTTCAAAGGCTAAAGTTTCATGAAGGCTTCTCATGAGTAAAATCTGCATTTCTTCTATGCTATTAGCTAGTTTGTTGAACAGCCATTGTTGATATCTTTCAAAATCATTTTCCTGGCCCATTATGTAACCCATGCGACCCAAGGCCCTTGCAGCTTGCTTCTTTGCCATAGGACCGGGAGATACATGTAAAATTTCAAACATGGATTCGCCAAGAATGTGGAAAGCTTTTCGTACATAATTAGCATTGTCAGGTATTAACAGAACTTCTAGTAATTTTTTTGATATTGCCAATGAGTTGTCTTGGTCAGTTTCAATATTTAGTCTTCTTAAAAGTTTCGATATTCTGGTGTCTTCAGGAAGATTCAATTTAATTTCAGTTTTCTTTTCAGGTTCATAAAATTTTCCTCTACTTCCTGGAACAATTAGCAAGTACAATATTATAAATATTCAATAATAAAAAAACAGAGAAACAATATATTATAATGAAACAGATATTGTTTGAATTGAACAATTAAAATTTTATCTTGAGAGATATTTTTATAAATAGATAGCATAAACACATTAAAAGTATAAATTTGATAGATTTACGCCTAGTAAAATTGGATTTATGCAAACTGGTTTGTTATTTCTCTAGCAGAGGTCAGCTAGGCTGTTGGATTTAAAAAATTATAAAAACAATGATTGCATATATTTTAAATTGATAGGACTTTGTTTCTATATAGTTGAATATCAAGTAGATAAACAAGATTGGTGTGAGCAATTATAAGTATTTATAGGTATTATTTATAGCTTAAATTAATAAAACATTCAGTTGATAATTATTATATCTTACCTAATGCTTCTGAATTTCTAGATTCATATTTTCTTATGTTATAAAAGTTATCAGAATAATCTCTATCTCCTTTCCTTCCCGACAGTCCTGATCCTCTGTTCCTAGGGCCACCTCTGCGTTCATTAATTTTGCTAGATCTAAATTCAGTTGATCTGGTCCTACCCGTCCCGCCTTTACCGCTTCTAGCATCTTTCAAAAATGATGTTCCTTTTATATCATCATCTACGACATGGTCGTAGTTGTCTTCTGAATTAGCGTAATCATATTCATGAACCTCTCTAGAGCTTTTGGAGGCCCTGAGTTTGTATCCTGAATTGTTTGATATCATAACTCACATTACGGACGTAAATATTGACTCTTTAGTTTATTAAAAAGTTTCAAACGTATTTTCTACACAATTCCGATGGAATATTCGATACCAAAAACGAAGAAAAACCACCTTTTTGGTTAATTATTAACTTTTTAACCGAATATTTTTATAATAAAATGGAATGAGACAAGGACAAGATAGTCACAATCAGACATTTGTCAATTGTCAATCTATCAATTGTCATACAATTCTTATGTTTAGGCTGCGTTTGCAGCAAATCACAAAATTTGATTCAATTGGTTGAAGAAAAGTTGAAGTCCGGTTTCAGCCAATAAAATTTGCACATACAAAAATGTATATTTTAAAATATACAAAAAATTGCCTCCCAATCATAATAATAATGAGCTACGATAATTAAATATCTACTTTTTTAAACGAGAAGCTGATACCTCTATTTGAATTTCTGAGATAGCGTGCTTATGTTTGACAGGTGACGTGACAGGATACTTCATATGACAACATTGAAAAGTTGTCCATGTTCTGGTCTGCGACTCTGCGTTTACATACAGCATTTTGGAGCGGAGAAATTCTTTGTTCTTTTTTTATAAATTCGAGTTTTTACCTATTCTTTCATAAAAAATAATGGCTGTTCGATTTCTATAAAAGTTACTGTTCAGGTTAGTGATAAATTTGATTTTGAATTGTATGTTATCTAGTTTATTGCAGGTTCATTTTACCCCAAAAAGGTATTTCCTAAAATCACAATGACATCTGGCAACAACATTGAATCGGAATACTTGCAGTTAAATGCTAAGGATGAGTGGCAAACTCTTTATCAGGTATTTCAGGTATTAATCATCTGATTAGTCATTAATTATATCTATTCATTCCTAGAAACAAGAAATTGCTTCAGTATTTACAGAGAAAATAATGCATACATGTTTGGTACCACTATTACCTTGTAATACATACAGTTTTATACTTTGCAAGTTCATATTGTTGTATTAAATAATTTCTCTTTCTCTGGTCATTAAACATATTACATCACATTGTAGATGTTTTATAAATAATTCTAATTTGATTACCCTTTTATTATTACTTGGAATCATTTTAGTACAATTGCTTAGCTTATTCAATAATGTTTCTTGTATTAAAAATGACTTTTCTGGAGTGTATCTATAAGATATATAATAATTTTAAGACTCTTTGAAGTAAAATTACTTATATGTTCATTAAATACTTTCTAAGAATAGCAATAAATGTTCTTTTCAGAAAATTCGCAATCAAAGTTATAAAGACAATATCTGCACAGAAGCTGTTAAACCACAAAATAAGATTTTAAATAGGTACAGAGATGTAAATCCTTACGACCATAGCAGAATAGTGTTAAAACGTGGTTCAACAGATTATATTAATGCCAATCTTGTTAAAGTTGAAAGAGCAAATAGACATTACATTCTAACCCAAGGACCTTTATTCAATACATACAGTCATTTTTGGTTGATGATATGGGAACAAGAAACAATAGCTGTAAGTAAACAATATTTTCTTTATTATGATTTAAATTCATGTCTGACTTATTTATTTCTAATATTTCTATATAATGCATACATTTACTTTTCTTACAAAATTCTTTATGCTTTATCATGATTGAATACTTAACTACAACTTTTCCTATTAATTTTTTTTACAATAACCTTGAACTAATTACATAAGTTACCCACTCTACTTTAATTGAATGAAGCTGGAAACATATTCATACATTCAAGTACTCATATTAATGAGAGCATTGATGATTGTAAATCTTTATTGTTTCATTCAGTTTATTTAATTTGAAATTACAATATGATTGTTGTCATGCATTTTAGGTGGTGATGTTAAATAAATTGGTAGAAAAAAGGCAAGACAAATGTTATCAATATTGGCCGTCCAAAATTGGTCCAGAACATATAATGAAACTTGACGATGTTGGTTTAACTGTAGAGTATTTAGAACATCAAGACCATTCTTATTATTTAACCCGGCTGCTTAGACTGACCGATACCGAAAGTGGCAAATCCCGTGATATATTACAATTTCATTATATAACTTGGCCGGATTTCGGAGTTCCTTGTTCACCTACCGCGTTCTTAGAATTCCTTAGAAAAGTTAGGGATTATCGAGGACTAGAACCTGATGTCGGACCTGCTGTAGTGCATTGTTCTGCGGGGATTGGTAGATCTGGGACATTTTGTTTAGTAGATTCTTGTTTAATTTTGGTAAGTAATTTATTTTAATTGTTCCTTTAGTTCAGTGTTTCTCAACCTGTGGGTCGCGACCCCCTGGGGGGTCGCGAAGCTTCTATAGGGGGGTCGCCAGAGGTCGAAAATACTGGGTACTTAAATAAAAAAAAACAATGAAGACAGTTAATATTTATTTATTAGGGAAGAAAAAGATAATGACTCATAAACATTTTAATATGTTACAAACAAAAAGACGCGCGTTAATGCGAAGGTTGAGCTTGTTTTTTATTAATTAATTTATCCCAACGTGGATCTGTTTTTGCGACACAGAGAATTAAATCGTTTTCCAAATTTAAGCGATTTCTGTGCTTACTTTTTATCTGTGCCATCTATGAAAATGTCAACTCGCATAAATACGAGGTGGCAAATGGAATCACTTCAAAGCCTCAGTTGTCAATTCCGGGTATTCTGTTTTTCTCATTAACCAAAAGTTATCCAAATTAGAAGACTTAAATTCCAGGTGTAACATCCCATCCGCAGATATTTCTAACAGATTCTCTTTGAGCTTATTTGGTAAATTAGCCTCATTTATAGCTGCATTTAAAAATGGATTTAAGATCCACCTTTGCCCATGTTCGCCGATATCTCTTGCTCTGAGAAGTAATGACACAATTCTTCTTTCAAGTTGTCCAACACCATTTTTATACCAGGTATGTAATCCTTGATGTTCACCTCACAACCGACTTCTTCAGTAAAAGATTGTGTCGACGAAAAAGCCTCAAAGTTATTTTGCTTCAAAGACGACGTCCACAAGTCAATTTTTTTGGTAAAGCCATGTATTTTGTCTTTTGCAGTGATGGCATTTTCATTCCGCCCTTGAAGTCTTTTATTCAAGATATTTAAATGCTCAAATAAGTCAGAAAGAAAAGCTAATTTCAAAAGGAATTTCGGGTCGCATATGAATTCAGAGTATTCTGACTTGACCTGCTGTAAATATGTTAAAAGCTCTGCACGAAGTTCCATAACTCTGGCCAGTACTTTACCTTTTGACAACCACCTAACCTCTGTATGGTAAAGTAAATTTTGGTGGAGTGCCCCCATATCTTCACAAATGATCCGAAACAATCGTGTCTGCAACGCTTTTCCTTTAATAGAATTTACAATATTTATAATAATATTTAGAACTTGGCTGTATTCCTGTGGGCAGGCTTTGGCCGCAAGAGCTTGGCGGTGGAGAAAGCAATGCACCCAACAAGCGTTTGGCATCTGTTCTTTCAGCCTAGCAATAAATCCACTCTTCGCACCAGTCATCGCTTTTGCTCCGTCGCTGCAAATAGCAATGCATTTTTTTGCCCAATCGATGTTCATATCTTGCGTAGCTTCAAGGAACATTTTATGCAAACACTGACCTGTAGTATTTGTGGGAAGGGCTCTGCAAAATAGTATTTCTTCTATTAATTTATCGCTGGATTCAAAACGCACAAAAGCAACAAACTGCGCACAACCCGCAATGTCCGTGGATTCGTCAAATTGCAAAGATACAAAAGTACTTTCCTTTATTTTTTCTATGACTTGATCACGAACGTCAGTGGCCATATCGCTTATCCTGCGTTGAACGGTATTGTCAGAGAGAGGTATACTTTTGAGTTTTTCAACCTCTTGTTTACCAAACATAATATCTGCTATATCTAACATAGCTGGTAAAATCAAATTTTCGGCAATAGTGTGAGGTTCTCCTGCTTTAGCCACACGAAAAGCTACTTTATAGCTAGCAAGCAACGCTTTCTCATTTAGGTTGGACATTTGTACTATACCAGTTTTTTGATGTTGAAGAGCTTGCAATTTTCTCTCAAAAAATTCCAAGGGCTTATTTTTTTCATTTGGATGTTTTGTGTTAAGGTGGCGTGTTAACTTCGATGGCTTCATGCTTTCTCTTGATAAAGTTTCAAAGCAAATAACGCACTGTGGTTTATTGTCAATCACAGTAAACCCGAATTTCAAATAATTGTCGTCATAAAGACGTTTTTTCTTTATTTTACTACCACTACTATCACCAGAAGTTGACGGTTTTGTTGATCTTTTCAGGAATTTATCCATTTTAAACTATGACAAATCACTACAAATGCGTAATTATTACAACAAGTTAAAAACAATGACTGATTGTCGACGAGAACTGAGTGAGTATCGCTTCGCTTCGTCCCACGTGTTCCGCTCGCTCGTTCACTCGTCGGGCGGCAGTCATCGGCATTGGTCGTACGTACCTATCGCATGGCTGGCGACGTATCCAATGTAAAATAATGTGTTTTTATATCCGATAGGTATGTGTTTATATCCGAATTCTAATCATGGAGACCATAAATACGTCTTATGGAATGAATATTGGTAATACTGTAAAATACACATACATGATAAAAAACCTAAGGTCAAGGGGGTCGCAAAATATTTTTTCATACCAGGGGGGTCGCATCATGAAAAAGGTTGAAAAACACTGCTTTAGTCTTTAGTTCATTGTAATTTGAAGCCTACACATGTCATGAGCTACCAGTCTAATAGATTCACACACTATAGATTTTACTGTCCTGTATTTGTGTTTTTATCAATTGTAAAGTGTATTTTGAGATGTTAAGTATTAAAATTTCCTGTTTAATCAAGTGCTACGCCAACCAATGAACTTTTTATGAATAAATTCTAAAAACATTAAATTAAAAAATGGCTTTTCCAAAAATTGTAGTTAATTATAGTAATTTCACCAATAATGCTAGAATATATACACAATAACAACAATTATGTCATTATTATTAAATTAATCTTGCAACAAACAATCAGCCAAAATATATGGGTACCTATCATTTTTAAAAAATTGTAAATATTCAACAGCAATTTTTTTTATCAGTAACTCCGGAAGTTACTATCAGCTTCAAGCATACATTTTGTTTATTATGGAATGAATATTATTTAAGATATTTGTTAATAACTGATTGGTTGGTTTAAATTTGGGAAACAGTAGCTGATATTCCTTATTGTTTACTTCCACCACAGCTTTCAAAACACACATCTTAGCATACAGAGTTCGGTAAAAGTCCGGGACCGGACAAATATCTTGAAAAATATAAATTTTTTGGAAAATCTTTTTATACCACAAATTTTACTCCAACTTTAACTATAATTTGAAAATATTTTGAAATATACAGGGTGTTCCAATAAAGTGGCGTATCAAAGTAATATGGAACACCCTATATTTTATTGCATTTTCTGATTGCCCCTAAATAATATAAAACTCCTTCATGATGGTTCCCTATACCTAAATACAGAGAGTTCCGAGCTATGCTGCCTTTTTTAAAAATGTGAACATTCCGAAAAACATTAACAACTCATTGTTATAACAAATTCTAGCAAATTTTCTCTTACATCTAAATAGTTGGACATTCGTTGAATGTATTCCACGATTGAGTACCAAAATATTTCCAATCCCGGACTTTTGCCGAACTCTGTATAAAAGATATCAACATTATGTGTGACCTTTATAGATCAGTGCAATGTGACAGTTTTGTCCAATGCACCTGAATCAAAATTAGAAGAAGGTCCTTGCTTTACTGTGCAAGATTTAAAAGAGATCCTCAGTCCCAGGATCTGGGTCTATCTGTATCTCTGTAGAGTAGGGAGGGTGAGTGTAGGCTCACAGCACTTAGGTCACATGTGACCCATTGTACATCCTCCCAAGGAGTTGTCCTCCTAGGTCATTGTCCATCCTGTCCTTTCCAGGAATGTGGACAGGTCACTAGGAGACATCTGGGTCTATAAACTGGGACTGATATTTTGTGGAAAGTTGGTCCACTACTTTATTACCCCAGATTCAATTGTATCCTGGAGTTTTCTTATAAATAAATTCATTAAAGGAAATAATAGTGAATACATGTCTTTTTAAGATCGAAAAATATGGTTTAAATTCTGTGGATGTAAAAGAAATCCTGTTAGAAATGAGAAAGTATAGAATGGGTTTAATTCAGACAGCTGAACAGTTACGATTTTCATATCAAGCTATCATAGAAGGCACCAAACAAATATTCAATCAAAATTCAGATAGTAGTCAGGTATGTCTAATTCATCTTTTCAATTAAATATCATCGAACCCTCCTTTATCCAAACTTTGTCCTTTCTCCAGATATCCAATTAGGTAGTTGTATCATCACCAGGTAACCCTCACATTTTTTAATGTATTTGTTATGATTTTTTTTAAATTATTTATAGGACAATCATGTAATAATAACTAATAATTCATCTCCAAACGTTTCGGAAGATAATAATTCAGAATCTGAAGACGAACCGCCGCCATTACCTCCTCCTAGAATGGAAAGTCTTAGCAAAACTAATGGAACACCTCTCGATAGACCTCTTCCTCTTATTCCAAAAAGTATATCTGAAGATAACGGTTGGAATTATGATAGCAAAGAAAATGGTGACGATGAGGTAAGTTTAAAATTTTATTATTAACGTTCAGTTGTATGAAATACCCGTTTTAATTTTAATTTAATACGAAATAGTTGCAGGCTTACATTCCTAGTGGTCCTTTACCAGTTGTGCCGGGTGATGAACTTAGCGAAGAAGATGAGTTGGAGGAAGAGGATGACGATGAGGACGTTAGATCTGATAGTCCCGTTTCTGATCACTCGGATTTAACGAATTCTAAACAAAGGTTAGTAACATACTTTAGAAAATGTGCTCGAAATGTTATAATAGGCCAGACGATAGGGGTCACAACTACAAGTAATTAGCAATACGGCTGATTTTTTATTGAAGAGGGAAGTGTCAGCTTTAAGATGGCATTTTTTTGTCATAGCACAATCATTTTTAGCAAATTACTCATATTTAATATAAATATTATATTCTAATAAAAAACCAAGTATCTCAATAAAAAAATATATTATATAATAAGGTGGCATTGAAACAATTTTTCGAAGGATGGAAACTGTTATTTAGATAAAATTTACGGATAATTAATTTTTCCTAATTACGAAATACGGCACTTTTCATTATCTTGTAAATTTAAGGAATCTTGAATTTATAAGAAAATATATTGATATGGAAAATAGTATCATACATCACATACACCAAACAAGGGTTATTTCAAAAAATTTTAAAAATGAAAACTATTTAAAAAGGGAAATAAAGGAAAATAAATCAAACTAGAGAAGACAGTTTGAAATTTATAATGTAACTGATACATTAGAAAAATAAAAAATAAACTAAAATTTGAATTAAATTGTCAATAAAAATAAACAAATCACCTGAAATATATTTGAACTTTAAACAGGAATTTTGATAACTTCTTTCTAATTTATTAAAATCTATTTCACATAATTTCAGAGTATTCAAAAGCTTTATTAAAGTTTCTTGGCTAAAATTAATCTAAAAAGAAAGAACCTGAAAAATAAAAAAAATATTAGTTAGGTTATAAAATCTGACATTAGTAAAAATAGAAAGAGTATATTTATGAACATAGTTAACTAAGAGTGAACTTGGATTTGTAAACTCGAGCGGAAGAAAAGACCTTAGTAACAGAAATAAAAACAAATGTAAAATAATTTTTAAAATTTTGGAATTAAACGATAAAAACAACAATGAAGTATTTAGAGACATTAATAATAAACTTTCATATAAAAAAATGATCATATAATTAAACATTCAAGTCAAATATTAAAAATTAAAAATTATTAAATGAATTTGATTGGTCAGCTGATATAAAAAAACTTAAAACTAAGAGACACATGGTTGTTGATTAAAAAAAAGAGAATTACGTTGTTGTTGATTAGAAACGGGGAAGAAAGCGTCACCTAGCTAAAAAAGATACAGAATTGAAAAGAAAATTTCTTTTTATGTTGTTAAAATAAATAAAATTTAAGTCACAATAAAGTAAAAAGTGAAAATATATAGTGAAAAAGTGTTAATAACCTTTTCCAACAAGTTCCTGTTGAAAACCTATGGTAAATATCCACCTAAATTAATGAAACCTTCAAATAAACCATAAATGAAAACTCGTAAGAGGTCATTTATACTGAAAATTCTCCAAACTGACGACGGAATCAGAGCGAAGCAATCCTAATCAAGGACTGACAGGCCCAGAGCGGTCTGAAACATAAAAGGAAGTCATTATTAGAATTTCAAAACGTAGAAGACAAAAGGTATTTGATAAACTATAATTTGAATCATCAACTTACATGTGTGTGGTGATAATAAAAATTTGATATTTATTTCTCATCATTGTGGTCGTAGAATCGTCCATTTTGATAAAAACAGATGTTTTCAACCAGTAGCATAAAAATAATTTGTATATTATCCCTTTTACATATTGTATGCAAAAGGAGTTGCATAACTTGTGTAAGAACTAGATGTTAATTTTCATTAGTATGAATGTTCATTTAGGTAAGAGTTTTAAAAATTGTCTTTGCATATTTACTTTTCAAATCTGTATTAATACGCCTTACAGTAAAAGAATAAATTTATAAATATTTCACAGATTACAAAACTAATTTTTCTTTCATTTCGATTGGCAAAACTTAGCTCACTGCCAAACAATTTCAGGGGCAAGGACAAGGACAAGGACTGGCCTAAAAGTTTTCAAATATAATTAAAGTGATAAAAATAAAAAAGGTAAAAAAAACTGATGAGAAAATTTCTTTTTAAAAAATCAAATAAAGTATTTAATACCTGAACCCAACCTGAGTATTGAAGTTGTCTCCCATACCGGTAATTGGTGTATTATACCAAAAACCATAAAATAATTTTTTTAAAATCACTGGCGCCCAACAAATAAATACATCAATACAAACAAAATAAAAATTTATAAATAATAACAACACACACAAAACACAAAATTCATATCAATATATATATTAAGTACTGTATCTTTGATAAAATTGGAGTAATTTCAATGCGGTTTGCATAGAAATGTTGGGGAAACTTCTAAGATCAAGAATATATAATTACAAAATTAATTACTCTATATACATTTTTGGATTCAATGATTTTTTGTATTCTAAGCAAAAATAGCAATTTTTATAGATTCGGGTAGGAATCTTCTTTATTTTTTCCAAATAAAATTTGATACTCATGTAATATAAAGATTAATATTCAACGAACAAAATGTATATAGTGAAAATGTATAAAAGATGATAAATATACAGGGTGATTCATTAAGAATGTCCGATCTCTGAACTGTAGATTCTAGACCTCAAAATATGATGATTCTGCTCAACATGCCTTATGCAAATATTGCTAGTTTCCGAGATACGGGGTGTTCAAAGTTTAAATTTAAATTTTGATTTTACGAAAACGGATCAAAGTGTATTGAAGTAAATAGTGGGCATTTTGAGCATTTGCTTTGAAGTTTTTTTATTTTTGTTTACAAATTTGTTATTGTTTTGTATTTTAATAATTTGGGAAATCGATAGACTGGTAAACTTTTTTTTATATTAATCTACATACTTCTAGGTACTTATAAAAAAAAATCAGCAGTATTGCTAATTAGTTGTACCTACTTTTGTTCTAAAATGACCCATACCGACTGGCCTAAATCTATTTGTTCTAATACTAACTGTATATATTTCTTTGTACTCTGTACTGGCATATAAATAATTTATTTGTTACAGTTTACCAACGGAATTGAGACAACGAAATCGGGTGGAAAGAAAAGAAAAATTGGAAGCGCAAGTGAGAGATATGAAACGTCGTCAGCAAGTCAACGAACAGTGGACGCAATTGAAGAGGTCTTTATACTTACCTTTAGTTATAGGAGGCACCCTAATTTTAGGCGGGGGTCTCGTCGCTTACATTTATTTCAAAGATTGAACAGAGTAAACGCACTTTTTTTTTGTATTTATTATTTACCAGCTGATTTAATTTGTTAAGTTTAGAAAAAAAAATCGGGGGTTGTCGCATTTGTTTTTTTTTCTCTTGAACTATTTTTTTTTGTTTTGCCCTCTTTAAGGCAAAAATATCGCGTTGATCGTTTAAAAATATAAATTCTTTTCAAATATTTCACATTTTTAATGACTGATCCTCGTATATATCTTTCATAGTAAATGGTTTGGTTTCGCTAAAAATCCGCGTTTTCGATTATTTTTATCTATTTTTAAGACAAATGAACTATTTTTTCGAAAATGAAACGCAAAACTAACTACAAAAGTTAACAAATAAAATTTTGATATTAAAAAACATTTAATATTACAATTTTATAACTGTCCCATGTCACTACACGCCACTTTGACAAATGACACTTGCTGACATCTTGTTTTGACAGCTGGCGATTGCACACAGCTCGTTTTGACAGCTATTGACTACACACAGTTCGTTTTGACTGCCGGGGATTGGACACAGCTCGTTTTGACAGCCGGGGATTGGACACA
>CAJUYI010005238.1:0-16167 GCA_910591695.1 Galerucella pusilla
TTACAAAATATTTAGTGTTTAAGCTTCGCTATTAAAGAGAAAAATATTAATATGACTTTTTGCTCATTTCAACAATTAATTAATAAATTTAAAAAAATCTATACAACATAAATATAAAACACGAACAACTAATAAACACCGTTCTAAAATAACAGTGCTCGACGGGCGACGTCCCGTATAATATGCCAAATTAAATGCAAGTAAGGACGTAGCGACGTACTGTACCATCCAAGTCACCAGACAGTCACCAGCGACATCGGTGCTTTACGCGATAAATTCGAACAAGTGGAACATCTTATATTTTTATACTGTAATCATTGGTTTAAGGTACAAATGGAACTCCATTCATAGAATTCGTGCATGCTTTTTTTCTAGTATGTAATGTTTTTAGTGTTAAGAAGCGCCAAGAATTAACTATAAACACGATCCAAAGTATTTTTTTATGTTCTATTGTCATTCTTATTCTTCCCTAAAAAAATAAAGCAGCTCAGGCAAAAACGTAGCGTAGGTTTTAACCACCACCCCTTTTATTTTAATTTTTAGTTTGAAGTTTGAATATTTCATTCGATGGACCTAATGTACATCGTACAAGCTATTGTTAGTCAAGATAAGCAAAGCTATCACTGCTATATAAAGAACATACATCTATGGGAAGAAATGGTGTAAGGAGCCCACAGGAGTATTCATGTTAGTTCGTTCGCGGTCAGGCTGGGTGATAGGTAGTTGTCACTAGTCACTATAGCACTTCAGCAGCAAGATATATCGTCTACTCTCTTTCGCACACTTGCATTTTGCTTGACAAATAACTTTGCGGGAGTGGGGGAGCGATTTTGAATTAATTTTTAGGGTTCCTTTCCCAGAGAATAAAAAACTAACCATATTGCTAGACTTCGCTGTCTGTCCGTGTGTTTGTCTGTATGTCTTCTATTTAGGGAGTAAAATAAATTATAACTACCTCAAAACCACTTTTTTGGAAATATCTCGAAAACATACACTTCATTCAATATTTTTCACTATGTATACTTCAAATTTATGTCAAACCGAAATTACATTCAAAAATTCAGGCTATCGTTTTGAATGGTAGTTTAAATTTCTATTTTACTAGGTTAATATAAGTATAATAGCTGATATAAACCATATATTTTATCTTGGAATTTGATGATGTCTCATTATACTCCTATTAATTCAGTAATAAATAGAAAATTACGAATTAGGTTATGTATAGGTACCTACGTCTCAAGTCTAAATTTGATTTTAATTGTTAGAAGTTTGTGTAATGATCAATTTAGGTATTTATTTGATAAATATTTACCATCGCGGCTTTTGCGAAAAATAGATCCTAAGTTTGTTCTTATAATTATTTTTGTTTAAAAATGGTATCCCATATAAAATTAAGAACCCATAAAACCTCATAAAAACCCCACCCGATTTCCAGTGATTGTTTACATATGCGACTCACCACTCAGTTTTTTTGGGGAGGGGCTCTACCTTCTTATTTTCTTCTCTCGAGTCCTACCACTAAAGTTCTTTCACACCTTTTTTGTAATTTTTTCATATTCTCAATATTGCATAATAGTATATTATGCAATGAGCACAAAATGATGCCCATTTTGCACGAGGATGAAATTTGCAGCACGAGCTGAAGGCAAGTGTTGCAATTCATACGAGTGCAAAATGGCCATTTTGTTGCGAGATGCATACTATACTTTTTCTATGACAACATATCGTTCACGTTTAATACATGCATACATTGCAAAAACTTTGAGAGAAATAAACTGATAATATTTCATTACTCCGAATTCCCCGCTAATGGGCTTTCAATCAGAATTGAAATATGAATTGAAGGAATATGTAAATTTTTTTTATTGCTATTTTTAATAGGTACACAGAAATAGAATCCTATAAATATGTATTTGTAGAAAACAACTATGAAATTACTCGTTACCTACTAAACGATCTGCTGACATTTCATCAATTTGTCGCTGGACGTCAAAATTTGACAAGCCGTAGTCGTTGTGATTTTAGAGTGAACCTAAACCTAACACGAAATATTCCATTTCGCATTTGTTGCTTAGCAACTTGCCTAGCAGTCGATGCAAAAATGAAATTCTGTACAAAATATGCTTGTTTATGATTGAAGATACGGTTACAAAATGAACATTTATCGAGGTTGTAATGTAATGTAATGATGGTTATTAATGCACAAGCATTATTCGGGATATGAAACGAGCGAAAGGCGAGTTTTGGTATGGTTAATGTGAGTGTATTAATACCCATTACATGTGAGATGCATACACTATTTTTTCTACGAACAAGAAATTTGAGTTGAAAAAAATATAAAAAAAATGTTGTACCCGGTACTCGAACCCGGCATGTACAGATCGAAAACTAATAGCATAAAGATGGCGCCAGACATGCGGCATTCGGCGAGTACCGAGCGACTGCTCGCAGTGTGGCAAGTAGTTGAGTTATTCGGCAAGGTGTGCGCGGAGTAAGCACCAAATGACAAGCACCTAAACCAGATATTCGCCATTCGTTGGATGCGGATTCAGAGCGTTATACGGCCAATACTCGTTTCCTTTGATGTTGCTTCAAAAGACCGACAAACAACGGGAACTACGCGAGCACTGCACAAAGACCTAAATTGGTCATCGGCAAGTAGCGATGAACCCGTCCACACTACTTGCTACTTGGCGAGCAGTCGCTCGGTACTCGCCGAATGCCGCATGTCTGGCGCCGCCTTAAAGTGTATATAGGTATATTACTGTTATGCAAAATCAGTACCTAATACATTATTGTAAACAGAATATGTAAGTTTAAACATGTATTTACCTTGGTCATTAAGTATTTTTGGTCTGGTGCTTGACATTTCTTTTCAAAACTGACGCAGAAGATTTAAATTGTCATAAAACACTGTCAAGCTGTCAAACATTCTACATAAAATATTGGGTCTGCCTACTTGGGTATTTGAAAATCTAGATTTCTATTGGTCAATTTTTCAGTTTTATAATGAAAACCAGTGTAATAATGAGTATCATTATGAAACTGAAAATTGGCATTAATTTAACAACTTATAGTTTAGGAGTAGAAACAATATCTTTCATTATTGTTAAAAAAACTTCATAATAATTTGGAGGTATTATTCGCAAAAGCCACAATTGTAAATATTTTCCATTTATTTTTTATTGCGTAGATGTAAATTATTCGCATTACTTTTATTAACCCAAGTATATGTAACGAATAGAATGAACAAGGTGCTTAGAAACTCTAAACACAAACTACAGATACTAGATTTAATTTATGTCCATCTAAACTAAGTAACCTTTATCCAAAAGCTCCTGCTATGCGACTTACGAAGTAGGTATAGTTAAATAAATAATATTTAAATACATACTTGAAATACTAGACGTTATTGATAGTAAAATATTGTCTGTTATTTGACATTTATTTTTGAAAAACAATCGAAATGCTGCCCTTGGATAGTTACAAAATATAGCGATGCTGTAATAATGATTTTATGATTAATATAATTTAAAATCACTTTCGCCAAATTAATGAAATAAGTATTGAGTATTCCAGTGGGTCAAGATAATAAATAATAATAAAATAAGAATAAAATTCAATCTGCAGCCAAGGTTACGTTTGTGTATTGTATCCAAAAAACCCAAAGATCGCCGCTCCTGTATTAAAGCCTGTATTAATTATTTGCTACAAAGGGTATTTGTCTTACAAAAAGCAGCTGTACGCTCCATTATAGGTACAAGCAGAATATCATGAACCTTGTAAAGAGTTATTTAAACAGCTTCAAATTATGATTTCTCTTATTCTTTTGGGAATCAAACCACAATAATGTTTTTTATTTTTTATTTCGATGTTTCCGTAGAGTTCCAGCTACCGTTGTCAAGATTAACTAGTAATAAAATAATAAAATATGACAACTAGACAATCAATAATATTTTGAAGTTTAAGACTACAAAACTTTGTTGTCAAATTTTATTAAGGTCCATTCATAGTAGATCACACCTCTGGTAAAATGTGAAATAAAATATTTTATTTTATGACATTCTAACGATATGATAGTCTACTAGAAATGGAATCCAGTGAAGTGCACGTTCCAGGAACGGTTTTTATTGGGATAGCTTATTTTGGAAATGTTGTTAATAAAACGCGGTTGTTGTTACTTTTTGTGTATGATCATTTTTGTTTTCAAAACATGTATAACTCAGTTTGGTGATTTTGTGTATTGAAGTGTGTATCGATTAACTTACAGAAGATATTCAAATTATGAGTTTGTTCTCCTTAATTGTAAATGAAAATTTAAATTATGTGAAAAATAATAGAAATACTAGGGGAAAACATCAAATTGTCCCAACAAGAGTAAGAATAAACAAGTACCAGGATCTAGGTATTCGATTCTTTAATGCACTCTCTAAAGAAATTTAAAACTTGCCTACAAAAATATTTAAAACCAAAATAAAATAGTATATTAAAGTATAAGTGGATATTAAGGTCTTTAAAACACTCGCGATTTTTCGAGCACTACGGCGAATCCAGAGTGCTCGAAATAGAGCAAGTGTTTTAAAGACCAGTTATCCACGAATACTTTTCCCTATTTTTTTTTATTGGTGCACTTTGAAATTATAAATACTGGTCTATAACTACTACAATAACAAGAAATGTAAAACATAGATGGAAATAAGAACTAAATGTCAAATGGTTGAATTCGTGATGTATATGATGTATACCTTGCGTTGTCATGGAAATGAGAAAAACATAAACTAATTTGTATTTTGATGGAAGTTCAACCTTATTGAGCTCTGTGAATGTCAATAGTATTAATTTAAATACCATTTCCTAAGATTTGAAAAATCGAAATATTAATATTTCAAACAATACCAACGGCACTTTCCATTTTAATTTATAAATTTGACATTGTTAAATATTGTTCGAATAAAAGTTTTGACGTTACAAACTACTCCTGTCAGATCAATAATAAAAAAATTGTCATTTAGACATGATTTAGACTTCGTTTCTCGAGTTGTTGATGTTGCCACGGTAACTTTAAAACACGCTCGTTTTTTAAAGTTCGATTTAAACACGCTAAGGCGTGCTTTAAATAGGTAAAATGGTTCACCAATAAAAAAAGGTATGTTGAAGGATATGTGTCTATAGAATATTAATGACTATTTTGAAGAAGTTAAACATGTCCCCTTAATATAAATTTTGGAAAATATGTATGTGCATTATTTAAAATGTTAAAACTTTTTTTGCGCGATCGATCTTTTTTGTTTATTTACAGCATCGGTTGTCAGGTTGGTAGGTTGTGTTTACTGGTTTCTAAGTCTAACACGTCGGTAAGTGATTTACTTACCATTCAGACGTCGGTAAGTAAACTACGTCTTGGCCCTACATACATTTAAGTGGTCCTAAATAATATACTACTTCATTCATTACACAAGAGAAACAAAAAAATAAGAAGATTGATATTTTTCAATGAACAGAATCGAACAGAACAATATAATAATATATTACGTAACGTGTGTGGTAAGGAGCATTTTACGCACGAATGGAAAAGTTACGCACGATGCCGCGCAGCGGCGAGTGCGTAATTCCGTAGGTAAAAAGTAATAAATAGCATGAAAACAATTTCACCAAAATGCAAATTGTATTTTAAACAGATCGAGAAGTATAAATGTCACTTTTGACATTTAGTTTATTTCGAAGAAATTTAAATTATTTTATTCGAAATTCGAATATTTCAATACGATCGCGCAAAAAATGGTATAAGCATTTCGAACGTTAAGGGTAATACCGGTCTCCATCAAAATTGGTGGCTTCGCTACTTCTCAGCATCCAAACATTGCTGTCGACCGGTAAACAAACCTTACCGTTCTTGATACTTAATATACTATATAACTGTGAATTGTTGGTGTTAAATGTTTATATATCTATATATTTTTTATATATATATATATGAATAATTGTAATGACGACCTTTATAAATGAGAATAAATATTTCTATTTCTATTTATATAAGTCCCATCGAAACAATAAAAAATTCAATCCAATATTCACGCTTCTTGAGAAATGAGATATTTTATATTTGGTAGAATTATTTGTAGATATTATTTATTAAAATATACATATAGAGTAGGTAAATACAGTGCCGTGGCAACATTCCAACAGGCTTGGTCTCAAGGCTAATTAATATTTTATTTATTTGAGAAGAATGCGGTGACAGAACGTTTTAGTTTTCACCATTGGATTCAGGGGATAATTTTTTACTGGATATAGTAACCAATCAAATTGCTTAATTTCAAGTCATGTGTAAAATTTCATCCAATCACCGCTGTATTACAGCGATAATATCCTACATGTGGTGTTTTCAGTTTGGTGTTTATGTTTTATTAAAAATTAATTAAACGTCAAACTGACAACTGGATTAAAAATGTCGGAAAGATTTGGTATTGCATCTAACGATTCAATTAATTTACCAATTGTACTTTTCACAACTGTAGTTTTAAATAAAAATGAATACTATTTGATTAAAATTGATAGCTTGTATTGAAAATTATTAAATATTAGATTGGCAATCAATTTTTTGAAAGCTACGAAGTAAAAAATTATCTTATAGAATACTCCTCGGGTCTTGATAAATACTCAAAATTTTGTCGTAGAGAATCCTTTCAAGCGTGTTGCTCAAAGATAATAGCAACACGCTTTCAGCATGCTCTATGACAAAATTATCTCGGTATTATCAAGACCCTAGGGGTATTACTACTGAAAATTTAACTTATTTAAATGAATAGGGAGTCGATATTTCCAAGCATTAAGGGAGATAGCAGAGAGCAATTTAATATTTCCTTACCATATGTTTAAAATTTCCTACAAAAAAAAATTTTGCGACATGAAATTGGCTCAAAATTCGTAACCAGGGGTTTTTTGAATACGGGAAATTAATTGCCGCAGTCTTTCGCATTCAAATAATAGTGTAATGTAGTTTTTGGAAAAAACGCATTTTCAACATGAAAGTTTGTAATTACCACAAAACTATGAATTTTGAGAAGAATTTCAGAAGAGTATTCTCAAAAGAATTTTCAAGAGCATCTTGAAGTGTTTCGCGTCTTGTGAATAATAAATGTAAAAGTAGTGAAAATATTCCAAAATCCACTCTCTGATATAGATGGACGGGATGGCAACATGGCAAATATTACAAACCGCATTGCTTTCTCGGCAAATTTGTTTGTGTAAGTCGTAGCGCCACGCAACGCTAACGCACTGCCGGACTGCCTACTTTGAGAGCAAGGTCTTGTCAAGCCCCGCTAAAATAAAAGTTTTTGGTTCATAAACTTCTATTTAGTCTAGCCAAAATGGCAAAATATTAAGCATCAATATCGAAATAATGATCAATAGCTTAGAATTCGCATAATTTTTTTATTAAATAGTGGAGTTAATTAGAAACGGTCAATTTCATGGATAACAATATTTTATATGGTATTTAAAACAAGTCAAACATTTGATAGCTCTGCCAAGTTATGAAAATAAGTATATTTATGTTTTAACGAAAGGTCCCTAATATTTATATTGATTGTCTTCTTTATCTACAAGCTTGCTAATTGGTTGGAAAGTAGAACGTTTAATTATAGTGAACATACAGCTTAATTAATGTAAAATATAGCTGTTTCAATAATTCCAATTTATTATAACGTTGCATACGTTACGTACCAAGCCCGATATTGTACGATGTCCGCTTCGTACAAGTCATTTTGTACAAAGTCAAAATTTGCGGGCTTCTTCTTTTGTTATGGCTTTACAACAAGTCTCATTCCCCCTTCCCCTTCCGTACAATAACGGGTTTGATACGTAACATAATGTCATCTAGGTATATAATTACCTTAGATCATTACCTAAGTTTTGTGCAAAGTGTCTGTCTGCTCGTACATAACTAGCGTGTCAAAAGTTCTCATTATTTATAGATATTTTTTTATTTATTTTCAGATCCCAGAACGAAAGATTGGTTCCTCTCGGGTAAACCTGGACATGTCTTAGTTATTCTAGTAACGTATGTGTATTTCTGTACGAAGGCTGGACCTAGGTTTATGAGAGATAAAAAACCTTTCGAATTAAAGAAAACAATACAAATATACAATTTACTACAAGTATTTGCCAGTTTATATTTGTTCTACGAGGTTTGTAGACATTTTATAGTAAACCTAAATAAAAAGACCCAAATTAACTCTTAAAAGATATTTGTCCTGATTCAGTGTGACAAAGAAATTATTTTTATCAGTTCTCTACTACCCCTTAAGCATATGTACTGACCAAAAAAAGGAGAACTATTACAATCACAGTGTTTTGTATTGGTAGTTTTGAAACAGTTTATGTATCTGTAGAGTAGGGAGGGTGAGTGTAGGCTCACATCACTTAGGCCACATGTGACCCATTGTACATCCTCCTAGGTCATCGTCCATCCTGTCCTTCTCAGGAAGGTGGACAGGTCACTAGGAGACATCTCCTTTATATCGGCAGGTGTAGGCCAAAACTCACCGGACACACACTCTCTTATTGACGATAACTCCGGACACTCGCATAAGACATGCCTGACAGTTTCATCTTCCTGTTCACACATCCTGCATGGAGGTGTGTACACTAGCCCCATAGTATGGAGGTGTTTCCTTAGTTGACAGTGGCCAGTTAGAAATCCTACTGTTAAACGTAGGTTTTTCCTGGTCATCGCCAAATATTTCTTCGGCACCAGCTTCCCAGGATCGCCCAGGGTGATCCTGACAAGACTGCATCCTTTGATTCCATCCCATCTCTTAAGGGATTGAGCATGGGTGTAACGTTTGGCTAGTTCCGCAATTGTCGAAGTCGTTAGGCCGTAGGTGTCACTGGGTCCTAGAATTTTTAGTCCAGCGGTTTCACTGGCTAAAGAATCGGCAATGCGATTTCCTTTACACCTGTCGTGCCCTTCACCCACCTCAGGATAATATTGTTATCTGCCGAGGCGTCAGCTAAATCTTGGTGGCACTCTAGTACTAGCTCCGATATAACACGATGCTAGCAAATCTATGCAAGTTTTGAATATTTAGAGCATCTATTTATTTGTTCAGTACAGAGAGACAAGTACTAGCTTCGATATAACACGTTGTCTGTTCAAGGCTAATAGGGATTGTCTACTATCTGTGCAGATTATTATGTTTTTGCCAGAAATTCCTCTTCTGGTTAGTTCTTTTGTGGCAATTGAGATACCAGTCAGTTCTGTTTGAACCACTCTGGTATTGTTTCCCATTCCCCACTTAATCTTTAGGCTTAGTGCTCTCGAGTAAACTCCACATGCTGAGCCTGAGCCTTTTGAAACAGTATATTAGGGCTGTTGGAAAAAGGAAAAATAGCTCTGAAAATTAAAAATGTCTTCTCCATCAGATTTTATTGTCTAGATCCAGATGGGTTCGTTTTTATGTATTTTTCAAGAAATTTATAGTGATTTTGGCCGCCTGGCACATTAGGGTAAGAATGGGTCTTCTTTGCTGCTTTCACGCGTTTTTTCGGATATGATTGATTGAAATTTCATACACGTCCATTAATTTTTTCAGTCTTTGTTATTTCAATGTTCTATTTCACTTGTAAAACCATTTTAGCAGAGACCTTTATTCCTCAACAATTAAAATGCTAAAAAAAATTAAAATGCTATAACTTCCCCTGTGCCAGCTTTGTTCTGTTCATCTATCAGTTAAACAAATCAGTGGAATGTCCCCGCTACCAAATCTACCAGCAGAAACACAAAAATAATGTATTGAATATCATAACTGTTTTACCTAAAATGAATGAAATATTTTAACTGTGTCAATGGCCTCAGACAGTCGAGACACGTTAATTTATGCAACAATACCCATTGTTAAGAAAAATAATTTTTTGTATAAGTTCAACGAATATTTAAGAGTTATATTTTGCAAGATGTTGTGTTATAATGGGATCTAAAATAGAAAGAAAGGGGAATTGGTGAAAATAAATAGAAAATGTAGAAAAAAAATGAAAGTAATTCAAGCTTTCCTAACGTTTTAAGTGGAAAAAAACGCGAAAAAGTAGCATTTTTAATTTGAATTTCGCGCTATTTTCATGTTTCTGATTTTATCGAGTAATGGATGAACCAAAACCCGCGATTGAATATTCTTACCCAAATATTCTTAATCTTAGTCGATTAATTCAGTTTTAATTTTTATTTATGTTTTTTTATTCATTTTGTGAAATTTTCTATGAAATTATGGGTTAAAATGGCTCTACAAGTAGCATAAAACATTAAAATAACAAATATTGGGAAAATTCTTGGACGAGTATTGAATTTCATTCAATTATATCAGAAAAATCGCGTAAAACAGCAAAAATGCCCATTTTTACCCTATAAATTTAATAAGCCAGGCGGCCAGGATCACTATAAATTTCTTTGAAAATAAATTATTTTTGTTGTTGTTCTGGAAGCCGTTCTAATTTCGGGTGCACTGCAGCCTATTGGCTTATTGTACTCTAATCCCACATTTAGTCCACCCATCCAGTTATCCCCGTACCTTCTAGTAGACGATATAGGTCCATTAGATGTGTGCCATATACTGCAGGTGGCACATTGGCTTCTCCGAAAATTGTTTGTCTCCTAGAGTCCAATGCCTCACAGTCAGATAAGATATGGGTTACGCTCTCCATGCTACAAAGTCTGCAGCTGAGGTCCCTGTTATATAACCCTATTTTATGCAGGTGATCTGTTACCTGGGCATGACCCTTTAGATAACCTGTAATAATTCTTAGCTTATTTCTACTGATATTCAGTAGTTCTTCGACCGGTTTTACACTTGTGTCACCTATGAAGGTCTTACTGTGTACCTGCTTTGGAGTGTTCCTCCACTGAAGTCTATGTTGGCTTTGTACCCTCGGACTACCTACCACTCACACTAATCTTACTTTAATGTGGTCTGCTAGTTCATTTAGTTCTTCTTTCTGGCATTCTTCTACCAATCTGGAGGTTACCTGCGGCTATTTAAACCTGTAAAGGCTGCCTGGCTGTCAATAGAGTACAAGCATAAATTTTGCTACTGGTGGGAATTGACGCTTTATAAGGTCTCCTAGCACCTTGCATGTCTATTTTTTCAAAAAAATATAAACTTTACTTCTAAAACGACTTCAAAAATCATAAAATTTTGAAAGTCCGCCAAAACGCGCTTTGCGTCATAAAGAAGGCTGCCCCATGGAGTGACGTCATTGAATTTGTTGGCGTTCATAAATTCGAGCAGCATAAATGAGTCTGCTTTGGGCAAGTTATCAGTTTGTGCTTTTACAAAACCTTCGCTAGCCCTATCTTAACTCACAAAATATCACAGAATCGTCACTGAACACTGAACTAGTAAATAAAATA
Organism: Galerucella pusilla; assembly: GCA_910591695.1. Classification (NCBI taxonomy): domain Eukaryota; kingdom Metazoa; phylum Arthropoda; class Insecta; order Coleoptera; family Chrysomelidae; genus Galerucella; species Galerucella pusilla. The sequence continues at coordinate 11,405 of CAJUYI010005238.1, forward strand.
TTTTCTTCTAAAAGTTTCAAAATATCCTCGGAAATATCGAATATTTATGTCCACTTTCCACTTTACGTTGACCTTTAGAAATAAAAAAAGCACCCATAAACACGTAATGGTCTGAAACAAACATTTAAATGATATTTTTACGTCGATGAAGCAATTAATAGTTAATTTAAATACAATATAAACACAAAACTACACAGAACCTAATGCAATACCGGCCATATTCACAAAAGTAATCACATGGTATGACATCACACGTATCATCGGTAGCGTTCGGATCGGGTGGTGGTCGGAAACTGCAATGAAATTTGAATTTTATTTTAAAATTTGGAAGTAATTTCCAATGGAAACTGGTTCATTTCCTATTATTAGTTATTTCTGATATCAACTTTACTATTGTAAATTAATATCTAAGCAAAATACGAAATATGCGTGTACTCTATTAGTATGTTTATCCTATGAGTGTCAGTCCTATGTTTTTTTTAATTCTGACACATACTAGGATAGCATAAATCTCCGCCTGAAATACAGAGGTATGTTCTCCTAGTGAGAAGGAACATCTTGTGTTCTTCATTTCACTTTACACCACTGCTCCTGACCCTTCCCCAGTCTGTGACCCGTATACCAGGTCTCTCCTCAAGGAAACTTCAGTCTGCTTGGATCTTGCCAGTCCTTTCTGTAAGGTATTTCTATATACATAAAAACGAACCCATCTAGACAATAAAATCTGATGTAGAATATATTTCCCATTTTCATACCTGTTTTTCCTATTTCGAACGGCCTATATCACTGTTTTAGTCCATTAAATTCATGTCATATTTTCTGGAACATGTTGTGAATCAATATTCAATCAACAACCTGATAAACTAACTTTTGATCCGTATTTACATAAATTATCAACTTTTTAGGGATTAGCTGCCGGCTGGGGAACAGACTACAACTACACGTGTCAACCAGTTCAACCCGGTGAAAAAGGACTAAGGGTAAGATATTCAGTCATATTTTCTTTTGATGCTCTACAAATATTATAGGTAATTGAAATTTTGCTAAATTGAGTTCTCTATCAAAGAGTATATATACTCCATACGATGCTGAAATCAAAGTCGAGTTCACCTAGCGACATCTAAAGGTGCTTCTAAGCGGGCAATATTTTTAGTGCAATATGTAGCCGCAACACAGTGGCTGGCAACATTGCCAGCAATAACAGCCAGACTGGGTAATATATTGACAATATTTTCAGTGTGTCCCAGCCGCATTCAGGCATTTAGTACCACATATTAACCATTGCTCTAAAATCTGCCGTGCTGATTGGTCCGCGACTAAACGCGGTACGTTTTGTCTAGATAGGGTCGAAAGCAGGTACGGATTGCCCTCGTATTAGAATATATTTACGCATTTCATGCCTGTTATTGTGTGAGGTGATTAGCGCAGTTGGTAGGGTATTGGGCTTGTAACTCAGAGGTCGTAGGTTCGAAACCGGGTTAGGTGCTTGGTTTTTGTTTTTTTGTTTTTTTTTTAAGTTTTTTATTTCTTATTTACTGATATTTCTATACATAGTTACACTTTGATCAACCGGGTTAGGTGCTTGTTTTTTTTGTTTCTTTTTTAAATTTTTTATTTCTGATATTTACATATTTATTTCAATATTGGGTTAGGTGCTGTGAGGGCAATCCGTACCTGCTTTCGACCCTATCTAGACAAAACGTACCGCGTTTAGTCGCGGACCAATCAGCACGGCAGATTTTAGAGCAATGGTTAATATGTGGTACGTTTTGCCTAAATGCGTCCCAGCCATATAGCTACACATGTTTTGTGTTGCATATGCAGTTGCCGGACGATCGCTTGGCCAGCGAAAATACTCTGCAATTTTACTTTGTTTTGGTGTTCGTTTGTTGTTGTTATGAAAATTTTGGAGTTTATAGTATATAAAATGACTAATACTTGGTCGAATGAAAAGATTATTGAGTTTATCAATGAAATACTAATACTACTAATACTGAAATACTAATATCAAGTGATGAGGCCTACAAAAAAATCCAAAACTTGAGAATTTATGCAAAGAATTAGGTGGAAAAAAAGAAAATCGGTAGTGCTGGCGGTAAACTAGTGAAATGGTAGTTTTAACTTGTTATCAAGACTTATTTCTAGACTTAGGTAATCTAAAGTTTCACGCCTAAGGTCGAATCCACAATCTACTGATCTTTTTCTTCAACTTTGTGTTTAAAACAATATACTAAGTCGTTGCAAACAATATTTCCGAGATATATATGGCAGAGCCATATGCTACAATTGAAATGTCATGCTGGCTGGACTATAGTTGCCAATATTGTAGCAACATATTTCACTGAAAATATTGCCCGTTTAGAATGTGCTTAACAAACAGAGTTACCAGCTCTTACATTCAGGCGACGCTCATCTTATTGCAATAAAATTTATCACTTGCATGAAGGCTATTTGCTAGAATCAACGACTACAAAAATAAAATACTTAGATCCCTTATTTTCGCTTACGTTAATTATTGTTACATTTTTAAGTGGCTTCATTATATCAATTAAACATAAACTTTTTCACGATAATGTTTGTTCTACTTTATCGCCGATAATTTTCGTTTTAGATGGCAAAAGCTGTTTACCTCTACTTTATCTGCAAATTAGTGGAATTATTAGATACAGTATTTTTTGTTTTACGTAAAAAAAATAACCAAGTGACGTACTTGCACCTTTATCACCATACGTTGATGCCAGTTTGCGCTTGGATTGGAGTCACCTTTCTTCCAGGTGAGTGCCTTGAAAAGATAAAGAAGGAGCGTGCTAAAAAGCCTTTTACACAAAAACTTAATTTGTTATTGATTTAATATTTGTAAGACTTCTGGTTACCTTTTACAGTCTTTGTGTTACTATTTGATTCTACTTTTCATGAAAAGTTACTATAACTTTACTATATTTCGTGTGTTTCACCCTTTGTCTACCCCTATCATAGGAAAAAAGGTAGAACGTGTCGCGGAACACACGGTAGGGACTTTAGTTCTTTTTAATCAAAAATTATGTAATACATCTGACGTTTTGTAAACGATTTGCATATTCTTTGGTGGTCGAGTAGTAAGCATACCAGACTCTCACGCAGTAGACCCGGGTTCGATTCCATGTGAGGAAGTTTTTTTTTATTGTTAATTTTATTTTTAAATAATTATTCGGCTTGTTATTAATAACGAGAACAGGTAGACGTTTGAAATATTTAGCAGAATATGCATTATTATAGATAATGGTACGGTACCCTTCATGAGGGAGTCCGACTGGCAACATCTAATTATAACAGCATCGTATATTTAAAAAAGGAAACCGTAGCACTATACAAATTGGACATTCAAGAGCTGTACGTTTACCACAAAATTAGTGGAAACATAAAATTGAATTGTTAAATTTTTAATTTGAAGTTATATTACAGTTTATAAAAATTTTTATTTTCTAGATTTTTTCTTAAGTGGGTCGTAGAAAAAATATGCTGCTCAGCTCGTGTGGATTGTCTATATCGCACTAGAACAATTTACATTTAAAAACAACCTGCCAAATGTCAAATCAATTTATCCATCCATTTTATAGTTATCGAATTAAAGCATTCAAGTTTTTTTCAAAATTTCAACACCCTGTATTTCGAAAAGTAAATTTGCTAGACTCCTTAATCGCGCAAAAAAATTATGGAAATAATAGTAAAAATGTATCCGAACAAATTCAAGTAGATCACCAGCACTGGGAATACCAGCTTTGCATAGAATTTTAATATACCGTCCTTGGTTCGGTAATTCTCTATTATTTATTTTCTTCCCTCAGTGTAATTGGAAAAGTTTTGAATCTTATGCGTCGTCTAAAAAATGTTGTGTACGCCGCGGCTGACATACTACTTTGTTGAATTTAACAGAAAACGAAAATATCACCAACATCAACACTAACCATTGAAGTGGAACTTGTTTTTAGGATGGATGTACTGCTTTAACACAGTGTTGTCAGATTAGTCATACGAAAGATATTCGTGTACATAATCAAGTTGTTCTAGTGATGTTCAAGAATACGGTTTTGAATTCGCATGCGCATATTTTTTGAAGAATTTTTTCGTATGAGCAACTTTTCGGGTAAGCTCGAGAATAGCACCCGTGTATATAATCTTTGATAGCACTTCTGTTTCTCGCCTCGCTTCGCTCGTCCACTTCCAGTTCTTGGCATACAAATAACTACTTCAAGCTTCAGTCAATGAAGTAGAGAAAAGATCTTATGACATTTTTTTTAAAAACTGTTTTATCTATTTCAGGTGGTCACGGTACCCTTTTGGGTGTAATTAATTGTTTGATTCACGTTATCATGTACGCCTATTACTTTCTTTCGTCACTTGGTCCACAGTATCAAGGGTATTTATGGTGGAAAAGATATGTTACAACGCTGCAAATGGTAAGTACTGCTTTTTAATAAAATATAGCAAACGCCAAATGTGATGGCGAGCGCAGGTATAGACTCTCCCAACTAAATTAATATTGGATTACGATAAGCTCATTTAAAATGAGTTTGTGCGCATGGGGGCGGGCTCGCCTTAAAGTTTGGCGCTTACTATATTGTATATTGCACTGACATTGTTCTACAAAGTATGTCTAATAACCAACTTACAGCACATTCGAAAACACACTGTCATAATATTAACCTTTCCATTATATTCATGACATTGTCAGTTCTGTAAAAGCTTGTCAATAATTTTATGTCAGCTATTTTCTGTAGAATAAA
>CAJUYI010005239.1:0-16166 GCA_910591695.1 Galerucella pusilla
TAAATAAAAAAAGTCAATTTTAATAAAGGTTATAATATATTGAGTGTACCAAATTGATGAATTTTTTACTAGATTCAGAAGCGTCAAACCAAAATATAGACTTCTTTTGCATACGCCATTGAGTATATGCACAAGTTTCAAAAAAAGATAATCCTGTTGCTAGAGCATAAGTAAAACACCGAAAAATAAGTGGGGTTTGCTTGGTAAAAAAAATTCACAAGAATTAATTTTTATTGGCACTCATAGAGGGCCCTGGTTAACCGATTCATATCGAGTAGTTTTAAGCATAGCTGATAAATATAAACATACATTTTTCACGTTATATTCAAAACTACTAAATATGTTCAACATAACCTTAAGAAATTTTTTTTTTCATTTTTGACTTTTTTCACCTTATCGTGTGACTTTTGGTAGGAAAAAAATTGAGTTGGTCACCGTCTAACTGTCACCGCGTATCATAGGCGTACAATAAAATTTTTAAACGGTGTACATTTATTTGCAAAAATTTCTGTATCAATGGAATACGATAAAACGTATAAAGTGGCAAATTTATTTGTCATAATTCCATTTATCATGTGCATAAAAGGGATTCATTCATTAACAAAAATGTGTCTCTATCATGTGCATAAGAAGAAATTTAAAGGGGAATAATTTGTCGTTGCGGAAATATTGACAAATCATTGAAATATTCCAGTGTTCTACTTATTTCAGCAACGAATACACTGTTTTTGAAACTCCCTGTATGTATGCAATTCCTGTAGCGATCTGTTGACTATTTATTTCTTTTTGACGATAGTCCACCAAATAAATAAATAATAGTTTCATTATTTTTATATCCAATTGGGACACTCGGTAGACCGTGATTTGCCTGTAGTGAGAGCAATTTTAACGCTTGGTGGCACTCTACACATCAAATAAATTGACGTGTGTGAATATTTCCTCAACATTCACTGACATACTGACATAGTTTGAGAAAAAATAACCCAAGATTCATTCATGTATATCTATCTTTCAACAGCTTTTTCAGGTTTTTTTATATTCAACGTGTAGATGGTGTCTTTGATAATATTTTCTTGGTATCTTCCAAAACAAGTTTCATTCTTTCAAACTAGCTACAGGGGAGAGCAAAAAATATCGAGTTTAAGAATTTCATGGAGAAAATTAAATTTTAATCAATATAATATTTAAAAACATGTTACACGTTTTATTTTTAAAGCTAATTCAAACCATCTTACAATATCAAACACTTTGTAGATCTCGATTAAAAATGATTAATGCTGAAGGAATCAACTAATTGCTTCTTGAAGTAAGTGATTGAATTATTTTCGCTTCTGATTCATTGAATAGTTTAGATTTAATTTCACAAATTGAATGATCTAAAAGACAGATGTTTAAAATTTCAACCGTAAAATTCACCAGCATTGAATAAACTGTAATTCCTAACACGAGATCTTACAGAACATTTGTAATACTGGGTGATCATTTGAATTCCGACACATTTGATGAGCCCATTACCTGGAAACGGCTCAAGGAAATAAAAATATTTTTACGCTGTTGCCAATTTAATATTTTTATCATTATTGCATATTCAACAACTGTTTTTGGAAAGTAGAAGCTTCAGCCTATCCGACGGTACAAAAACATACAGGGTGTTTCATTTAAAGTTTCTGAAATATTATTGATCTCCCAACAAAAAGTTTTTTTCCTGGAGTCTAGGGAAAAAATATTATATTGGCAACTGCGTGAACAAAATTTTCAATTCGTTCATAAACCACTTATTGCTATTTTAATCGGTTTCCAAGTTATGGATTCATAAAATGTGTCGGAAATTAAATGGTCACCCAGTATAGTCGGTAACAAACACACTAAAATATTTATTTATTTATATTTAGGAAAAATTAAATAGTCGTTTTCGTGTCCTAAAATTTAACAAAACAAAAGAAAACAACTGACAGTTTGGGGTTAGTAAATAGGGAGCAAGAATTGCTTGGTCAATATAAAAAGGGCGGTAGATCAGTATTTTTTTACATTTTGTTTTAAATCTGTTATAAATTTCATGCTTTGTCATGTCTAATATCAAAATTTGAATCGGTCTTTTTAAAAAGTGTAATTTATTTCATTTTCGTTATTACAAAAATTACTAGTTATTATTGTTACATTTTGAAATAAACTATGTTGACTTTAATTGTAACATGTTGTGTCAGGTGCTGATTACACATTATTGGGTGAAATTATCACGTGGTCGTAGGAAAAATACTGTACAATACCTTTACGAAAGTGAATTTTCTCATTTGTTTGAAAAATGTCACTTTCCGTGCTCTTAAAGTAATATACTATTTTTCAAGATACAATTTTTGTTTCACTTATGGTGCAGTTTAAAATTTTGCGATATAAATAATAAATTTTAAATTTTGAGTGTGTTATATGTGTTAGGTACCGACTATACTTAAAAGTGCAGAGAAAAATGAAAATAGGGAGACAAGAGCACATTCAGCGGGGTTTTCTGTCGAAGAGACTATTTTTAGAAAACAGGAAATTTTTGACCAAAGGTCGGACTGAATTTTTCCAACTAAAAATTTGCAGTATTAAGTTATAAAATTTTTTTAAATTGTTATCAATCATTTTAAATGTGTAGCGAGTTGAATTTTATATTAAAATAACAGTGGCGCATTTTTTGCAACAATTTGCAACATCGGATTAAACAAACAATTTAAAATGTCGAATATTCATGGATTACTTTTAAATATTTTTAAACGTAAAGTTGTGTAGAGATTTGCTAAAAATATAAAATTAATTTTTGGAATTTGATTGGACAAAAGAAAAAATTAAAAAACGCAAAATTTTGCTTTGTCAGAAATGCTCCAATTTAAATGGATAACACTATCCATCGTAAACTTTTTTAAATTAATTTACGATCTTCATAATTAGTCAACAAATAAATAATGTAAACATTACTAATTGTTTAATCGATTTTCATTTTTTAAACAAACAAAGCTAATTCGTTAATGTTAATATATGATGCTTTTAAGTTTCGTGTTTATAAATAAAGCAATTTATTTTTTAAATTGAAGAATTAAACGTAATCACTTTATGATTAAATAAAATGTGCGAAATTTAGATACTTAGTATTGACATAGGCGTACCTCATTTTGGACAAATAATTATTTCTTAGGTTTCAATAAATTGTTCAACTTGAATAGGGTTTTCAAAATATTTTTGTATTTAAATAAATTTAAATCCATTGAAAAGAAAAGTCAGTAATATTTTTCTGAAAAAAAGGTGAATTGTTAATGAAATTCTGAAAAAAAATATGAAATTTTGAAATATGGAATTTTAATCAGATTCTCGAGAAGTTGCAAATTTTAATGCTAATTTCCTAAAAAAGTTAAAACAAAAGTCAATACAATTTTCGGAAAAATACTGAATTTTTAATGATGTTCTCAGGAAACTGAAATTTCAATAAAATTCTCAAGAAATTGCATATCAATTTTTTCAAATAATTTCAGAATTCTAATGAAATTATCAAAAAATTGAAAAATTTCAATAGAACTTTCTAAAAGATGGTGAAATTTTAATACAATTCTAGAAAAAATATTAAATAATGAAATTTTGGCCAAATTATGAAATTTTTAAATATGTAATTTCAATTAGATTCTCAAGAAGTTGCAAATTTTAATGCTATTTTCATAAAAAGCTATTTTTTAAAAATTTCAAGAAAATTGTATAATGTCAATAAAATCTCAAAAAATTTTTCAATTTCAATTAAATTTGTGAAAAATTTTTGAAATGTTAGTAGTTTTAATATAAAAAATACCAGAATTTCGATAGAACTGTCAAAAAATTATAAAATATCAATAAGATTCTCAAAAAGTTGCAAACTTCCAAGAAATCTGCAAAAATTCAATAAAATTATCAAAAAATTGTTTAATATCAATGTTTTCAAATAATTTCATAATTCTAATGAAATTATCAAAAAATTTTATAATCTCAATAAAACTATTAAGAAATTCTACATTTCCATCAGAATTCCCAAAATATTACAAAAGTTTAACGTATCTTTCTAAAAAATTGTGAAATTTTAATAGAATTCTAGAAAAAATATAAAATTATGAAATTTTTGATAAATTATGAAATTTGAAAAACCTATTATGGAATTTCAATTAGATTCTCAAGAGGTTGCAAATTTTAATGCTATTTTCATAAAAAAGCTTTTTTTAAAAAATTTCAAGAAAATTGTATGTCAATAAAATTTCAAAAAATTGTTAAATTTCAATTAAATTTGTGAAAAAATTTTGAAATGTTTGTAATCTTAATCTTAAAAATATCAGAATTTCGATAGAACTGTCAAAAAATTATACAATATCAATACGATTCTCAAAAAGTTGCAAGCTTCAATACAATTCTCGAAAAAATAGTGGAAATTTAATGATATTCTAAGAATACTGTGAAATTTCAATAAAATTCATAAAAAATTGCATGATATCAATGTTTTCAAATAATTTCAGAAATTATTAAAAAATTGTATAATTTCAATATAACTATTAAAAAATTTTACATTTCCATCAGAATTCTCAAAATATTACCAAAGTTTAATATAACTTTCTAAAAAATGGTGAAATCTTAATAGAATTCTAGAAAAAATCTGAAATTATTAAATTTTTGATGAATTATGGAATTTTAATCGGATTCTCAATTAGTTGCAAGCAAATTTTACTCCTAATTTAATAAAAAAGCTATTTTCCAAAAATTTAAAGAACATTGTATAATGCGAATAAAATCTTCAAAAATTGTTCAATTTCAATAAAATTTGTGAAAAAATTTCGAAATGTTAGTACCTACTTAAAAATTTCGATAGAACTGTCAAAAAATTATACAAAAATTTTAATAGAATTCTAGAAAAAATCTGAAATTATGAAATTTTTGATAAATTATGAAATTTTGTAATATGGAATTTCAATCAGATGCTCAAGAAGTTGCAAAATTTAATGATCTGATGAGAAAGTTGTATAATGCCAATAAAATCTCAAAAAAATGTTCAATTTCAAAAAAATTTGTGAAAAAATTTTGAAATGTTAGTAATTTTAATCTTAAAAATACCAGAACTGTCAAAATATATCAAAAAAATTCTCAAAATTATGCAAACTTCGAACAATTTTTAAACAATTTTATAATTTCAATAGAACTATTAAAAAATTCTATATTTCCATTCTCAAAATATTTCAAATGTTTAAAAATGTTTTCTAAGCAATGGTGAAATTTTAATAAATTACTAGAAAAAATAAAAAATAGTGAAATTTTTGATAAATTGTGAAATTTTAATAACATTATAATGAAGTTCCCAAAAAAATTAAAATTTAATATCCTTCAGGAAATTTGTAAAAAATTTTCAAAAATATTTTTCATTTGTATGCAAGTTAAAATCATATCTCTAGCTAAGTCCGGTTTATCCACCTTCTTTAACTGGTCGTTCCAATTATTTTTCAAATTAAAGACTAAGAAAAAACTACTTGTAAACCAATCACAATTATTCTTAAAATTATAAAAAAACTTACCCCTCGACTACCGAATATATGAAACAATCCTGTTCGCTTCTTCATCGCTTTATTCGTAATCGTTCCTTTAACAGTATAACTTCCTTCCTTAACTTTACCGCTCGTAGGTATACTACTAATATTACTAGCGCTTCCCGAATCACTACCAGCTTTCGATAAATCATCGAACGGAAAATCTTCTGGAGGTTGAAAGCCCGATTTGTATTTTTCTATAACTAATAACGTATCCTGGAAAATAATATACGAGAGTTTTAAGTCGACTAAATAAGAAGGGGTGAATAAAAATTTGCTCACCTCTTTTTCATTGATGATCTCGGCAGCTTTGAGGATGCCGTCCAAACATTTATTTATAATTGGAAAAACGTTTCGTTCGATATCTACCGAAGCGCGAATGAAATTTTTTATATTTTTTATTCTCTTTTCGTCTAATTCTTGGAGTTGCCTAAATACTTCTGGTAATCCGGACCTGAAGTGAAAAAAATAGTAATCCTAATCTGTAATTCTGTAATTTTACAATTAAAGAAAAATTTAATAAAAATTCCAAGAAATTTTACAATTTTATTCAAATTCACAAAAAAAAACTGTGAATTCAAAAAAAAGGAGATTTGGTATACTTTTTTAAGAAAATGTGAATTTTTAAAATTATTTTCCAAAAATGGTAAAATTTTGATATAATTCTCATAAACTACAAATTTAATGAAAATGCACGATAAAATAAATTTCCGTTCATCCACAGAACAGCCCTGATTTGGTCCCGAGCGACTTCTTTTTGTCGCAGTTAGCTTAATGCTTGAGAATTTAGAATGGGGTTTAGGACTAAATATCCTGTCCAAAAATATCCTACCAAAAATATCCTGCCAAAAAAAACCCATCCCGTAATATCCCCTACCAAAAATAACCCCTCCAAAAATATCTCTTCGCATTTCACCTTAGAAAGTATTGGATGGGAGGTATGAATGCATTGTAATGCACATCAAGTTATTCAAGAAGGGGAAGGGAATATAATAATTGGATTCACCCTTCTTAAACCAAGTAAAAGACTTGTATCTTGACTCAGATATATTTTCAGTTAAGGATATTCCTGAACAGGATCTTATTGGCTGAGGATATTTTTGGACGGGTTTTTTTGGCAGGATATTTTTGGACAGGATATTTAGTCGTCCTACCTTTAGTAGAATGCAATTGGTGAAAATGCATTTAAAAGTTGATTAATTTTGACACGTTTTTCAAACAATAGTTACCATCTGTTTTTGTTCTTTATTCCAGGAAAAATAGATGTTTTTGGCTCAATTGTTCAAGTACTCCATTGCCATCAAGCATAAAATTTACTTATAGAAATTTCAATACAATTATTCTAGAATTTGAATGAAAATGTGAAAAAAATTTTAAATTCAAATGAAACCCTCAGATTTTGGATAAATTAATAATTTAGGTGGGATTAAAAAAATTCGACAATTTTGGTGAAATTCTAAAAATATTACAAAATTTCAATAATATTTCCAAAAATAGTGTAATTCTAAAAAAAATTGTGCAGTTTCAATAAAATTTTCCAAAAATTGTACAATTTTAATAATATTCAGGAAAAATATTGAAATTTTGTTACACTTCTCAAAAAACAGCGTAATTTTTATAGAATTTTCAAATAATTTAGAACTTTTAAAGAATTCTAAACAAATTTTACAACATTCATAAAAATGTAAGAAAATTGTAAAATTTGAATCAAGCCTTCAAAACATTTTCGAAAAATTATTTAATTTCAATAAAATTGAATAATACCGAAATTTTATTGATATTAAAATGAGCGTAATTGTTATGTAATTTTAAGAACATTCTGAAATTTATTATTCTATTTAAATAAAATCCTCAATCATATTTTAATCCTTAAAAAATTGTGAAATTTTGATATATTTTCTTAGAATTCTTTAAACATTTCCAAGAAAAATAATTTCTATTATTATTCCCTAAAAATTCATAGAAACTGGGAAAATTAGTATACAACTGTTTAAAAATTCTAGCATTTAAATAAAATTTTCAAAAAATTGTATAATTTGAATAAAGTTCTCAAAAAATTCCAAAAAATTATACACACTTAAAAAAAACTCGAAAAATTTATTGAGAACGTTTTCCAAACAATTCTAACCTATGTTTTTCAATTATTCCAGTAAAATACAAAATATATACCAAGTTTTTGGTTCAATCCGTCAAGCCTCAATTTCCAGCACTTAATTTCAATATTACCCATTTTAGTCGATTTTCCACTATTTTCAATTAAAAAAACAACCCATTAAATCTCACCTAAAATGTTGTCGCTGTAATTCGTTGGTCCTTTGTAACTGTTGTGCGTATTCATTTTTCGCCGAATCACAAACTTGCGTTTTATGCGACATATTCGATCTTTGTTTTTCGACTTCGGCTCTCGACAAATTAAAATCCGCATCAGCTTTTTGAAAACTTTCTATGGCTTTTTCCGATTCTTTGTACGCTTTATCGTATGCTTTTTTCGCCCTTTGTAACGCCTCGATTTGAGCTTGAAGAGATTGCGACAGTCGTAAGCCTTCCTGTAATTGTTTCTAGAAAAAAAATTAAAGAAATAAATAATCAACACCCGTCTCATGCTTTTATACAGGGTGGAAGTGATAGATTTCTAACGTAATTATTGACTGAACGAAATAAGGTGCATTTCAAGCAATGAGTTTCGAATTTGGAATTTTTTACTACTAGTAATTACTTTATTCACTCAAATGGAACACCCTGTATATTTTACACCATTCGAAAGTTGAGTTTTTTAGCTTTTTAAGAAAATTTTTCGAATGGTTTTCCAATGTTATATATTTATAATTAGGAAATGCAGAGCCACTCAAAACTATAAGCAAATCCCATTTCAAATATTGAAGATGCATTTTATTGGGCACTCCCTGTATACAAAATTCAGTCTATTGTTACATTTTGGGTCGGTACAGATAAAATAATACAACTTTTATTTGAAACTTTTTTTGTATTCTCAAAATTGATGAAAATAAGTGGGGGTAAAATATAATGAGAAACTGTACAAACAGAATTATTATTAATTGAACACTAAAATTACGTACACCACTGATATTTTCTATATTTTCCTATACCAGGAATTGATGAACAGTTTTAAATATTTTCAACTATATTTCGACTTCGTTGTTGTTCGATAAAAACTTTCTGAAATACCTCTTTTAATCAAACACTCCAATTTAGCAATTTTATGCCTGCATGTAAACATTTCAACAAAAATTGAATGTATACCCACGAAATTTATAAATATATGGACGGCCAACGAAATTAATTGGTTTAAAAACCCACTTGAACGTTAACCCCGTTATTTTAACATTATCAATCAGATGATTTTACTTTCTAAAAATAAAAAATTTTTATTGGGAAACTCAAGTGAAAACATTGAACTTGAATTGAATAAAAACGTATTCAAATACCAATAGAATTTTTGGGATAATCGTATCAAATTAGTTTAATTTGTGTAAGAATTGTGTTTATGTACTACATACAATATTTTTTCTACAACTGTCAAAAACAAATATTAAGGTACCCAATTATGAAAATATACACAGTCTTGAGAAACTGTACACACCTCGTATTGAGGCCAGTAAGAGACATGTCAAATGGTAATAATAACTTTTGAACGTTAAGTTCGATCTATTATGTAAATCTTAAAATACGAACATAATACTATTGGTTGAATTAAAGCTTATATTAGATTTGTTCGTAGAACACTCAGAAACTATCAGAAACCGTTCATTCGTTTGGATTGTACTCAACAGCCCAGGCACATGACCTAACTTATTGTACCATTATCATTACCCACTAGTGTGACTGGAGAGATTGTACTTCCATCTTAGTCCTTGTAAGTTCTCACAGAAGCAGAGTATCTAAGTGAATGTTTTATCCTACAGTTCACACTTTCTGCACATTTTGTGCAGATGTTACCTCAGGGTGCAAAGTCCAGTCACCAGGTCAATATTTGTCTTCAAATGTCTCTCATCCAGTTTCAATAGCATGGTGGAGAGTTCCTTGTCTACCGTGTTCAGTAAACTCTTTGTATGGATGTGCCCTTTTGTCGACCTTCATTTGAGTTGGTATTCCTTATATACCCAGTTCCCGATTTCCCTTTCTATGAAATCTTTTGTGGTTCCACAAAACGGTTCCGCACCTATGAAGTATCCTTTAGAACCCTCTTTAGGTAAATGGTCCGCTATTTTATTATCTGCAATGCCCTCATGTGCCCGCACCCCTTTTAGAGACATTTTGTTGTCCCTTACCAGCCTGTTAAGTGATTCTTTACCGTTTTTTACCAGTCTAGACTTAGTTGTTGGATTACTAATAACTTGAGGCAGAGCCTGGCTGATGTTTTCTTCAATACAGGCTACAGCCGCTATCGTCTGTTTGAAACAGACCTATAACGACCAAGGCTACTGTACATTATCTTTCTAGGCCCATTTATACCAGCACCAGTGCCATGATAAGTTTTGGAACCACCAGTGAACCAGAAGGTTTCTCCAGAATTAGCTGTGTGCGTCACCTGTTCCCCATTAGAAACCGTCAGAGGCATGCACATAAAAAAAAGAGTTCCTAAATAATTTGGCAGTTGGTAATTTAAAAATACCTAATCGTTCGAAGAAAGAAATTTGCAGGTGACAATAATTATCAATAACAATCATGACAATATCGGAACATCAATATCGGTCAAAGCCTTAGGCTACGACTTCTAAGACTTTCCACTGTCCTTATCTGGCCCCCTTATTCATTAGTCAGCTTCCCCGAGGGTTTTTTGCCAGGAGTAGAAGTAGAAGTAAGGGGGCACAATAGATCTATCAGTGAATGTAACCTGTTATTTTTGAGCTTATGGACGTTTTTGTCCAAGATTAAGCTCTTAAGCTCTTCCGTACATTAAAAAATTATGCTTTGGGTAAATTAGACCGACGGGTTAATGTTGGCTTTGAAGTAAGACGAAGTAATTTCAAAAGATTTTAGAACAAGAACTCGACACGCAGAAGGTTACTTTACATTACACAGTGGTTTTTCTAAAAATCAAATTCGTAAATAAACATTAAACGAAATGTACCAGAAATTGAAATTTTATTGGTAAATATTTATATTGCCAGTAACGTTTTATCGCAATATTTATCTAGAATAATAGTTATTCAATTTAATTATAATTATTACTTGAGAAATATTATTTCCTTAGCAAACACTTTTTATCATAATTTCAGAATAAATTGCGGTTTAGTTCGCATTAGGTAGGAACCTCAGATTTGACCACAAATTTGTCGTTTATAATAACATTTATCGAAAATTGTCCAATTTCCAAGTTTTTCGAGAATTTAGTTGTTTATTTAAAACAATAATATAATATTTAAAACAATAATATATTATTTATTTTTTTGTGGTTTTCTAGAAATTTTTAGTTGAGGTGAAAATTTCATAGAGATGACATGACAATTATCTCTATAATAAAAGGTAAAGGACGTTTCACGGTATTTATTTGACTCGGCATCTGATCTTAAGGATTTAGTAATAAAAGTTTATAAATCCATCATTGTTATGTATACAGTAAACAGTATCAGATCCATGGTCGGTAAAATTTAGATACCTATTTAAATATAATTTAAAAAATACAATAACTTCAAAATAAAAACGAATAACCACATTTGCTGTACACCATCTCACTAGAAGCTTTTAACATTCTGTTTCCAATATTTACTGGTATGCTATCATATACAGGGTGTTTTTAATAGGACAGTATAACACTAACCATTTAATACATATATTTCTGGCTTAATTTAAATGGAAGACCCTGTATCTGTTGAGTCTGTTAAACGTGGGAATTGATTACCTTTCAGTTGGTATTAGGGTTGCCTATATCTAACTCTGATAGTTCTCGAGAAATTTTAAATTTGTTTTTTAATATTCAATTATTTGCTGACAACGAGTTACCTATGACATGATACTCCGATGGAAAGTTTTTAAAAATTTAAAATTTGTTATTTTGACAGTAAGTCCTTTGTTGTATGATTTATTATTTATAAATTAATCGTCAGAATTTTATTGAGGGTAAGTACACTATTCTTGGGCATACAGATACAATAAGCTTTAAAATTTTAAAAAAATAACTAGGTAGGTACCTACAAAAAAATTCAAAGAAGATGTTCAGAGTGACGCCCATCTTGTTGGATACAACTTTTAAAAAAAAAAAGTTATTGTTCACTTTCTTTAACATTTCTGGTGTTACTGTTTGAAACGCTCTCCTTATCCTATCCTTCATGTTCTCAAGAGTGGTTGGCTCTGTATTGTAGACAATACTTTTTATGTAACCCCAAAGAAAATAGTCTAATGGCGTAAAGCATGGGAACCTTGCCGGCCAAAGATAAGGACCCATTCGCTCAATCCATTTTTGTGGAAAAATATTGTTCAGGTAACGCTGGACAATTACACTGTAATCAACAGACGCACCATCTTACTGCAGCTACATTTTTTGTCCTGTAGCTAGTGGAACGTCATCTGAAAGTTCGGGTAGTTTGTTACGTGAAAATTTATGAAATTTTCTTCCAGTTAGCGTTAAGTTTTTTTACTAATCTTATTGCAAAGTTAATGATTGAGTACCCTTAATAAAATTCTGATTTAACAGACCTTTAATTTATCAATAATAAATTATACAACAAAGCACTTACTGTCAAAATAACAAATTTTAAATTTTTAAAAACTTTCCATCGGAGTATCATGTCATAGGTAACTAGATGTCAGCAAGTAATTGAATATTAAAAAACAAATTTAAGATTTCTCGAGAACTATCAGAGTTAGGTATGGGCAACCCTAATACCAACTGAAAGGTGATAAATTCCCACGTTTAACAGACCCAACAGATACAGGGTGTTCCATTTAAATTAAGCCAGAAATTTATGTATTAAATAGTTAGTGTTATACTGTCATATTAAAAACACCCTATATATGATAGCATACCAGTAAATATTGGATACAGAATGGTAAAAGCTTCTAGTGAGATGGTGTAAAGCAAATGTGGTTATTCGTTTTCATTTTGAAGTTATTGTATCTTTTCGGAGGGTCTACAAATTATGTAAAATCGATTTATCCTGGAAACTTAACTAGATAGGTATAGGGAAATGTTAATGAACTTACATTATTTTTAATAGTACAATTCAAAAATGTGACAAAATACAGGGTGTTCCATTTAAAGGAACCTAACTTTGATATGGCACGCTTTTTTGGAGCGCCCTGTATATTCCAAAATATTTTTAAATTATAGTTCTAAGTAATCTACTTAATTCTACGTCTTATTTTTTCTAATTTTATTTGCCATTAACACGCCAGAGAATAGTTCGTTCATAGTGCCCCACCCTGTATGTCTCTCGTTCGCCATATTGTTTTTTGAAATTTTGATTCAACGCAGCGACTTCGAAAAGAACGATATTTCTTATATCTCTCAATTTAGAAATAGTTTTTATTTGTTGCACACCAAATGTCGATTTGGCTACATAGTACATAGTACAGTATACCTAACGTCATATTTTTGTTATTTTAATGATTATTTTTTTCGTATAATTTTCAATCAATTAGAACGACCAGTTTAGTTAAGTTACTTGTATAATTTCGATGTGTCAGTTATTTTGAAGTACTTATATAGTAGTAGTAGTATATAGTATTACTACTGATTATAAAATGCATCAAAGCTTTATTTATTTTCTTCATTTCAAATTTCTTCGTTGATAAATTCTGTGAGGTGATTTTATTATTCAAAACATACTTCGGTAATGTTTTTTCCTCTGTAAATTACATTTGTCGCATTTTTAGACTCCGTTTCACATAAGAAGAACCCACTAGAAGTCTAGAAGTTGCAGTCGTATGCGCGCGCCCTAAGGCTTAGGCTTTGACCGATTTTGATGTTCAGATATTGTTATGTGCAGCTTCTTCGCGCATACGACTGCAACTTCTAGACTTCTAGTGGTTTCTTCTTATGTGAAACGGAGTCTACAGCAACAGCGGTAGTGCGTTCACAACACAACACCTTCAGTGTAAGAGTCATACTTGGTTACAAAGTGAACGTTCATACAACATTTAATATAATATACTTCACACTCTACACTACAGCGTACTCTCTGATGATCAGGCAGCACTAAAATTTTTAGCATGTCCTCAGATTAGATCTAAACTGATCTAGGACTGCCTACAACGGGGAACAAGGGTATTGCAGGAAATGAAAAGGCAGACATCTTAGCGAAGCTAGGGTCTGAAACTGCTTTCACTGATCTTGAACCAATATTTGGAATATCAAAAACTGCTGTACGTGGTTGTATGTCGCGGTGGACTCAAACTAAACATCAGTCGTTCTAGAGACACGTGCAAAAACAGGAACACAGCAAACTCCTGTTCAAAAAATCCTCGGAGAAGCTTACCAACGAATTACTGAACCTCAGCAGGGGCCAGATAAGGACAGTGACAGGTTTACTCGCCGGTCAATGTACCTTGGGGAAGCACATGCATACAATCGGCGTATATAGGGAGGAACCTATTGGTCGGTTGTGCATGTAAGAGGAAGAAGCATTATTCCATTGGAGATATAGACTCCTATAACTAGAGCATCCAAGAGAAGATTTATACAAGAAGGACCTAGTGAAAAAACTGTTGATCCTGTTAAGGACTAATGGTCTCTTTATACAGTGCGTCCATAAAGTAACGCATAAATTCATTATTAGCTAAATAAACAATAATATTAAAAATTCCCGAAACAGGTCAATTTTTGATTTTAATTTACTGTTTTTTCAAATTATAATGTTATTTACAGGTTGAACCATCTTCGTGTGATGACGTCATCGCCATTTTTTTTAAGTGGAACACCCCAATTTTTTTTCGATTTCCGGATTTCCCTTGATGAGTTGATTCCAAAAATGTATAACACTTTCTTTCAAATTGGTACAGGGTGGAGGAAAATAAAAAAAATTAAATTACCTACAAAATAAGAAATAAAAGAATAAAAGTAATAAACACATTAAATGAAATTACGTATTTACTTACTACTACTTTAAACATCCCGTATAATTTTTAACATTGTATTTAACAGCTTAGTGATCCAAGCCCCTCGACTAAAATTTTTATTGTTTGAAATTTTTTTCTGTCATTTTTTATCATTTGCCGGTAAAAACTGTCAACAACGTTAAAGTACATTTCTGTTATTGTTAACTCTGTAAACAAGGTACGTTTATGTGAAAACTATCTACAAAGAAATTTATCATATCATAATTTTGCAACTTCTTTAACAAAATGCGGTTAACCGAAAGTGAGAGGATTGAAATATTAATGATGATTGGTATTGGCGACAGGATGCGGAGTCAACAAGAGGTATGCAGATTATTTCATGAGATGCACCCAGATCGTGAACCCATTTCACAATCTACTGTAAGCAGAATAGAGCAAAAATACAGAGAATTAGGACATGTGAGGGATGAACAAAAATTAATGAAAATATTCAAGAAGACATAATTTTGTCGGCAATAGAAAATCCACACTGGAGGAGGATTATCTAGGGATTTAGGTATTGGAAAGTCTTCAGTAGCAAACATTTTTAAAAAGGTAAAATACCATCCTTATAAAGTACGACTTATCCATGAATTGTCTGAAGACGATTTTGACCGAAGAACTGAATTCTGCGAGTATATGATGAACCAAAATAATTTCACTGACAACGTTTTATTTTCGGACGAGGCAACGTTTTATTTGAACGGGCATGTTAATAGGCAAAACACCCGTTATTGGTCTGATGAAAATCCACTCTGGATACAAGAATGCCATACGCAAAGACCACAGAAAATCAACGTATGGGCTGGTATTGTGAGAAATACAATTATTGGTTCATATTTTTTTGACGAAAATTTAACAGGAGCATTGTATCTGGATTTCCTACAAAATACAATGATTCCTGATCTAATCCAGCTTTTTCCTGATATTCAAATACCCAACAATCTAGACCATGGAATCTGGTTTCAACAGGATGGTGCACCGCCACATTTCGCTGTAACTGTGCGCGAGTTTTTAAACAGGACCTTTCCACAACGGTGGATAGGAAGAAGGGGAACAGTGGAATGGTACGCTAGATCCCCTGATCTTACCCCATTAGACTTCTTTTTATGGGGTTATTTAAAATCTAAAGTTTATACTAAGAGACCTGACAATATCCGTGATCTAAAAGACCGAATCAGGCAAGAAATGCAGAACATAACACCCGCTATGCTACAAAATGTTAAAGAAGAATGTAATGTCCGTTTCTGTCATTGTCTAGCAGTCAATGGAGAACAATTTGAACATTTATTGTAAATTTTCTTTTGTTTCTTTTTGGTAGTAAATCACAGTAATTTCATAATTATGTAATTACAATTTTTGTATTTTTTTCCACCCTGTACCAATTTGAAACAAAGTGTTATACATTTTTGGAATCACCTCATCAAGGGAAATCCGGAAATCGAAAAAAAATTGGGGTGTTCCACTTAAAAAAAATGGCGATGACGACATCACACGGAGATGGTTCACCCTGTAAATAACATTATAATTTGAAAAAACAGTAAA
>CAJUYI010005240.1:0-16165 GCA_910591695.1 Galerucella pusilla
AGATTTATCAAAAATTCCATGGTGCTCCCTGTAAAGGTTTTGCATACCTAATTAGGGTTTATTACTCCTCGTACTTTTTGTACATACTATCGTCAGAACACTAGGAGTATCCACAATAAGCCCAGGAGGCTAAGGTGGTACCGGCGAAGGGACGGCTCCTGAGAAAAAAAACTCTATATACTCTCTTATTTAACCAACATTAAACTGGTTTTTATTTAAATCATGTCGTTATCTGTCACCTTATTTATCAATTATTTTATTAGCATCCTTTCACAACATATTCGTGATATATTTATTATAGTTAAAAGGTAACAGTGCCAACGCCATAAACACCTCTCCCAGTAATATAAATAATTTAGCATCTCATAGAGACATTCCAAGTACATTCATATGACAATCTCTTGTCAAGCGTAGCTAACGCTTACGGTTTCTACGTTTCTTCCATTCTACACAACAAGAATGAAGATGCAAATTTTCTTCGTAGGAAGGACGTTGTCGCGGAGGTCGATTATTTGATGGGTGGAGTTGTCAATACCACACATTTTAAAAGCTAATAATAACATAAGATTGCTTTTTATGATCCTTTATTTTAATATTTTTGTAGGGGGGTGTAATAAATCAAGATTTCAATGGCGAATAATTAACATTGTGTTATTTAAAAAATGTTATAATTTATCTGACTTTATTGTAGATTTGATTATATTACAAGGGATTCGATTTGCCCACACTATAATATTTTATGCTCTCCATACATGAAGATCTTCTTCCGCGATGCAACGTTTTAGGGTACCACAAAAATAAGTCACTGTCGTGGTACCCGGGGATCATAAACTTTTATTGTATCGTACTCTTAAATCACCCAGTAGTTCGAGCTAAAGGCAATTATTCACTAAATTTTCTATATAAAAGGTACTCTGTTCAACTCGTTACAACCCTCCATCTTCACTTTTTTGTTCTATAAAACAATTTTTTTTACTGTAAATTTTTGTAAACAATGTAATCATTAATGAAACAATTAAAAGAAAAAAAAGTAGAACGTGTCGCGGGACACACGGTGGGAACATTAGTTCCTTTTAAGCAAAAATTATGTAATACATCTGACGTTCTGATTCTGATTCTGTAGAGTAGGGAGGGTGAGTTATAGATAAACAATTTGCATATCTCTAGGTGGTCGAATAGTGAGCAAACCAGACTCTCACGCGGTAGACCCGGGTTCGATTCCCGTGAGGAAGTTTTTTTTTATTGTTAATTTTATTTTTAAATAATTATTCTGCTTGATATTGATAACGACAACAGGTGGGCGTTTGAAATATTTAGCAGAATATTCATTATTATAGATAATGGTACGGTACCCTTCATGAGGGAGTCCGACTGGCAACATCTACTTATAACAGCATCGTATATTTAAAAAGGGAAACCGTAGCATTATACAAATTGTATATTCAAGAACTGTACGTTTACCACAAAAAAATTAGTGGAAACATAAAATTGAATTGTTAGATTTTCAATTTGAAGTTATATTACAGTTTATAGAAATTTTTATTTTCTAGATTTTTTCATTAAGTGGGTCATAGAAAAAATATGCTGTTCGACTCGTGTGGATTTTACATATCGTCCTCGTGCGATATGGTCATCATATCCACACTAGTTGCACAAACTACTATTTACTTTTACATTTAAAAACAACCTGCCAAATGTCAAATCAATTTATTCATCCATTTTAAAGTTATCGAATTAAAACATTCAAGTTTTCAAAATTTCAACACCCTGTATTTCGAAAAGTAAATGTGCTAGACCCCTCAATCCTCATATCAATTTGTCCGAAATGTCAAAAGTGAAATTTATACTGCTCGATCATTTTAAAATATATTTTGCATTTTGGTGAAATTGTTTTTATTTATTACTTTTCGACGTCTGAACGATAAGTAAATCACTTACCGACGTGTTAAACTTAGAAACCAGTAAACACAACCTACCGTCCTGACAACAGATGCTGTAAATAAACAAAAAAGATAAATCGCGCAAAAAAAATTATGGAAATAATAGTGAAAATTTATCCGAACAAATTCAAGTAGATCACCAGCACTGCGAATACCAGCTTTGCATAGAATTTTAATATAGCATCGATGGTTCAGTGGTAGAATGCTCGCCTTCCACGCGGGAGGCCCGGGTTCGATTCTCGGCCGAAGCATATGAATCGCTGCTTCGTAAACGAGAGTCAGACTCAGGAGAGAGCTCACGCACGCAAGCAAGGCACATAACGAAGCAACGTAACGTAACGTAATGGTCAGATCTTTTGCGTCGCGACCACCGGTTACTCAAACATAACCAGATGTAAAGAACTAAAGTTCCAATAACGCGTACTTTTCAAAATATTTATCACCTGAAAAATAATCAATTTTATATTCAAAATCGCTCTATCTTTACAGACCTTCCGCAAAATATTGCATTGCAAAATTGAAATTGCAACAAAAGTAATAATTGTTCCATGCTAGAGTTTGTTCAGCCATCCTTTGCCGTTACGTCATAATGGGTGACGTATTCTGCTGTCTTACGTATGTCTTACATTACTTGAATGTTATTTTACACTTAACCTCAAAATTATGATCAATGACATATTATGTTAAGAATTTTTTTCAAAACATGGCAACTGAGCTGTCAAAAGTAACAGATAAAATGTATGTCGACCTCAGATGAGAAATACGTTAATGACGTCATAATTCCGTCTCATCCATTTCAAGAATGAGGGAGCAAGCTGGACAATGTATAGGACAATATAGGACAATGTATAGGATGGCTGAACAAACTATAGCTGCACTTCGAGCACATAAACTGCATACACGGAAATTGTTTTTTACGCTTTAACTTAAAAAACGATGAAAATAAAAATGCTTGGAAAAAATTACAAATTTTCCAGCATTTCGAAGTATCCAATCATTTCGCTGAAAAATGCGCTGTATTCGTATTTTTAATATCGGCAATTCATCTTTTGACACCGCTACCATTATTTAAGCCTTCGTGTTATTAACGGACTTTTTTTTCGTTTTAAATTTATAATAATTTCGTGAGCAGGTCTATACTACGTAATGTCTTGTACGGATTATGCCATCATGTCCAGTCCGTTTTCTACAAGGGTTTTTGTCAAAAACTCACTAAATGGATTATATGGCATGAATATAGTCATCAGCGTGCCAGTGAATTAGTACAGCAGGATGTTACCGTAATAAAATAAGCTTAATATAGTAATTGTCACCACCAAGAGCGAGTGCAACCAGGATTTATAACAGGGGGGAGGCAAACCATGGTCCATGGCCGTGCAAAATATAAAATTTTAGGATAAAATGAAAACAAAACATTGAGATTGATTTTAATTATACTAAAATTAAACTAATAACATACTTCCTGGGTTTTAACTAAATTTATCCAAAACTTTCATCACTATGCAGTCCTGGTTTTCCTTCAAAAAGTTTTCGATGCACTAAAATTTAAAAATTATTTCATTCATTTTTGCTTCCGGGAGGGGGGGGGGCAGTTGTCCCTCCCTGCCCTACGCTGGCTATGCCAGCTCATAGCTAGAAATGAGGAATGTGTAAGCTTGTAAAGAAATTCATTCAGAATATTTAAGTGTACTCCACAAACAAACAATTTTAAGAAATACCATGAAAATAACCGAGCAATTTTTATAGAATAAGAGCAGTACGGTGACACCAATTATTTGGTTTATCTTCGACATGAATAATGGAGTTAGGTGAAGTACTGTATTAAATCTGTGGCAATCATAGCTCTTCTAAGAAGTGCATTAATCTGTTGAAGTTTCAAAGATGCCTTTGGATCCTTGTTGTACAAGTGTTATAATGCTCTTCGAGAGAAGTACTAACGAATCTTAGTTGTTTTTTTTGCTAAATCTTAACAATACGTCTTTTTCTCATGATGACGCCGAGATATGTTTTGGACTGGTTCAATCCTGGAAAGCTTCATCGTCCTTTTTCCTTTTTTTCTTTTCTTTACGAGCTCTGCCCTAAAAGCATTAGACCCAGAGAATGGTTAAGGTCCTATAAAGGAGCCTTTTAGGCTATCTCATCAGCTATTTATTTTCCTTGCTGTCCATCATGGCTTGGAATCCATAGCAGGGAGGCTATCTTGTTTTCTCATGGTCCGAGCTTGATATTCTCAGCACATTCATGGCAACTTGTGGTTAGTCTGAAAAACCGGTTTGCAAGTATGCAATAAGAAACTGGTTGAAGGTGTTAAAAACTATCTGCATCAACCAGCTAATATTTAACCTTGAACGGCACTGGACAATTTTGAACTTTCTGCCATTTCTCTTATTTTATTGTACCAGTATTAGTAACTAGCTGTTTGTTATGGATATAAATAAGGAGGTAATCATTATTTATTTAAATGATGAAATGAAACAATTTGATTTGTTAAAATCTACATTATATTAAAATTAAAGTTGTGACGTGTTTCGCTAACACAGTAGCTTTCTCAAACGAATTAATTTTAATATAATGTAGATTTTAACAAATCAAATTGTTTATTCATTTATTGATATAATTGAGTTTATTTGCAATAATGATGTTCGTGAGTTTAAATGTTGTAAAAATTCAGTTTCCATAACGAATTTGCCATTTTCTTGGTACGTTTATGGAAAGCAAGACATTTGGCGCTTAATGATAACTATTATTATTATTTATTATTTATTTATTGCTTTCAAGAACTTGCTTATAGCAACGAGTGGCTACATATATACAATAACATTAATATTGTGAAATAATCTAATTAGACTACTGGGCTAAGAAAAAAAAATGAATAAAAAAACTCATTCATTCAATATGAAGCATCTTAATTTGAGTATATTCCAGATGTATTGGCTAATTACCATAGCATCATCATTTGTAATATTTTGCAAAGCGTTAATTAAAGCATATACATTCTGTAAACAAGGGGTATTGCGCTTCATTACAGTATTTATGGGACACTCAAATACAACATGTAGAAGAGTTTCCTTTTCTCGATTGTTACATATAGAGCAAACTAATTTCGGGTCAATATAATAAACAATACCGTTAAAGGTAAATTTAATTTTATAATTATTAGCCATACGTAGTTGGGCCAGAGTGCGTGTGACTTGGATAGGTAACTTTTTTTGTAAATATGGACTCGGTGCTTCAGAAACATTAAAAACACTGTATAAAGACATATGAGAATACCTAGACACAATATTAACATCCACCTTGTGCAAATGTGTGTAATATTTAGCTAGAACATCTTTCTTTAAGGAAGAAAAATTGAAAGATGAAAAGTTATTCCAGTAATTTAATACATTCAAATCAATGAAAAACTGTCTCATTTGCCTTGACCAGTTGTACTTGGTATCACATGAGTCAATTAGTTTTAATTGTTGGTTATAGCACAACTTTGGGTAACGATCATTTTCCATCTGAGACAGTTTATGGAGCCAGTTGAGTGAACATTTAAAAACATTGTAAGCCAATTTTACTCTTCCCGTTTCTACTCGAACAATAGCATCAGGTGTATTAAAGGATATTAAAAGTATTCTCTTTAAAAAATATAGTTGCACTCTTTCAAGAATTTCTAAATATTTAAGTCCCCAGACAGAAACACAATTGAACATCGTACTAAGAGCCAATGATTCAAACAGTTTAATTCTCGGGCACCAAGTATCGATTTTAGCCTTAGCCATTATGGGAAGAATAGCTGCTACAGCCTGTTTACCCTTTTCACAGATAACTGTGGCCATTTCATTGAATAGCCCACTCGAGGTAAATGTCACACCCAAGTAAACATACTTATTCGTCATAGACACTGATAACTATTACAAGACTGCAATGCAACGCATCATACCTCACCGGAGCAGGGTCAAATCGTGTCAGTTTATTTGGCACACTGACAAGAAAACTACGAAATGTATGTGATCCTTGATACTCGTCGAATAAATAATGAAGTTCAGTTTTTGGTTGAATAGGTAGCGAAGTTTCCTTGGAAATACCCAATATTTTGTAAATTGCTCTCATTTCAGAATGGCACAATGGGCTTGTTATCAATGAAATATTTTCTCGGTTTTTCTTACGTTATTTTGTAAAACTGAATCATCACAACAACTAGTGAAATTTTCAGCTCTTGAACTTTCCCCACTACTTAGATATTAGAGGTTAAAAATGGAGCTCCCTTAAAAAGCGACAAAACAGACTGTGACGTCACATTGCATATTGTGCTCTGTACACCGCTGCGTTTCACATAAAAAAGTTGGTTACAGCTGCAATAACTTTTTAAAAGTGTTAGTGATTTTTGCTATTAAAGATGTACTCAGTAGATACTGGATTCATTGAAGCAGATTCTGCAAATTCACCTGAAGTCGATATATTTATGGTGAGGGACTACATTAATAGAAACAAAGTATTCACACTTGGTTTTTGAATCGAAATTTTAAACAATCTATAATACATTGTACATTTTCATATCTGCGTCTGGAGGAAGTAGGAAGTCTTTTCTTAACTTGCACAAATGGGTGAAGGTAACTGGCTGATAACAGTATAGTTTTTTGTATAATGCATGTCTCCTAATATCCTATAAGGTAAATTCAATTTAATCTTTTTTAATGTTAAAAAGATATCAAGCTTGTCCAGCTCACATTTTTTTAGTTAACAAACTCACAACAAATAATGAATGACTTGGAACTCCCAAATAAAGCTTTGGATTTTTTTTCTATCTAATAAAATATTCTATTTCGTCTGACCTATTAGTGTCTAGATAAAATAAGCTATTCGGATCTGACATATTTAATTCTGACGAGCTAAATGTAGAAGAAGGACCGCTTGTGAAAACTCTTCGTTCATAGGTTTTCCGTCTTTTTCCATTCATGATTTCTTTGGAACGATCTCATTGCTAGTGCATTTTCTCTTTTTAGCCATTTTCCATATATAAAACCCCTCGCCCCCCATTGAATCGCTTTGAAACGTACATAAGCCTTAATGAAAGCCTGAACCCCTATTTCCCGAGATATAGGTTCCATTCGTGTGATATCCATTTGATTTTCTTCCTCTACTTTATCATCATCAGAGGCTCTATTTTCTGAACTTAACTTGTAAAAACTGTGACCGTGGCTTTGAACTATGCATTGTAACTCTATCTTTTAGACAGTCAAACAATCTCGGTACTACTCAAGGTTTCAATTTAACTGTTCCCCTGCTCACTGTTTTAATGTATATATATTTTCCTGGTGCATTCTTGGATGTGTTAGAACAGTCGGGAATCAAATAGTAGTCATTTACCACTTTTTTCTCACTACCTTCTCAATAAAATAACGAAATAGTAGGTACAGTCAACAGTGCAGCGTTTTTTTTTTTCTTACACAAAACGATATAATATACACAATACACAGCTCTCGACGCGCGGCGTTTCATACGTTAGGTATAGCATATGCAGTATGACGTCACAGGTAACCACGCCCCGTTTTCGTTTAATCCAATTTCTTTAATTAATTTGAGGGTTTAAGCGTTCGCGGAAAAATCTAAAATTTTGGGAATCTGTTTAAAATGAGTTTTAGTTTCTATTATTAACTAAAAAATTTTTTCTTGAACAAGCTCATTCAAGCGACTTTTTATTTTACCTTCATTAAACACTCAAAACCAACAAGTCCAATTTTGTTGATTAAAAAAGTTTGGCGCCCTTACCCTTCAGATCTTGTCAAATTTGTCGAGTTTAAGGCAAACGATGGTCAATTCGTTAACGTGGAGTATGAATAAAGGTACGTTTTCCTGAACATTCGCAGGTCGCTAACGACTGCGACCAAAGTAGCAACGATTATATTCATCGACAAATTTTGCAAAGAGATGCTTTTCTCCGATCGGATCTTGTTGAATATTCGTCAACAAATTTCATTCTATAGCAGTCGCTTTTTTATTGATAATTATTGTATTATTATATTTATGCTACACCTATAATAATAAAATGAATATTTCCAAACAAAGAGTCATTTTAATGATTCTACATTATCAGGCTCAAAATGAAAATTGGCTCCTTCAATTACCACTAGAGTCTGAAAGAATGCGGGAAAAGGTATTGTCAATGTTTAAAAATAGGCAGTATGAAATATTTCACTCTATTTTGATTAATAAACATTTGGTTGATAATGAATCGAAATTTAAAGATTTTTTCTGAATTTATCCGAATACAACATAACCTTTAAAACACTATCCTACCTGAAAAATCGTCACGAATCAGTCGTTTGTCTGCTCCCAGAGCGGTCTGACGACCGGCGACTTAATTTGGGTAGCAGCTACTTAGTAGGGAGTAGGAAAACACTCCTGTTTAAATACATAAATATGAGTCTTGGCGAATAAGTCGTCGCTACTTTTTCGCGGCTACTAGCGATTGGCGAATGTGGAGGAAAACGTACCTTTAGACAGCTGCAACGCATATAGCTGCGCTGCTACAGACGCGCGACTTTTGTAGTGCGTCTGCAGCGGCCTGTCATTCGCGTGGCTCCAGCTGTTTCTGTTGTAATTATTGAATTTTATTAACGCGAACTCGAAGGAAACATTTTTTCGTGTAGTCCATTTATCCTATAAGTTCAATTCGGAATGAGAGATGTTTTTTCAAGATTCAATTTAATGATACCTCTACCGGCTATGAGATTTTTTCTTATTTTTGTTTTTACGCATCAAAATCTTAATTTAGAATTGGTTGACAGTTTCATGTCACCTAATTTATTTTATTTGCTTTGAACGCTCTGAACAAACCATCTCCTTAATGAATTTGTACGATAAAATATGAACACGTATGTTATCTTACACAATAAATCCTCTAATTACAGTGATCACCGCTGATTTTATTCACATAAATCTTTTTGGAAATACTAACCAGTACCCCACAGGCTTTAAAATGAATTAAGATGTATCGGTAATAAATCATAAGGAATTTTCCTTGCTATATAAAAAAAATTAAAGATATAGTCTTTATAGAATGCACCTAATTTGCTTTATCTTGGCAGGTTGTATATAATGTACCTGCAATAATTATGATAGTTGTTTATTTACAGTTACGTTGTTCATTCGAATTTTTATGTATTATTGATAACTTGATACATAAACTAGATTAGCTTTTATTTCCTCGAGCCCTTCTGACAAAATCTCCAATTACACTGCAGCCGAAAGGATCATAGTATTTTTGCAACTTTTATATCATATTTTTCCAATATTCGCATAGAAATAAATATAAAACACAGTAATTTCATAATTGGATTTATTCCAACCATAAGCTTAGATGATTTCAAACCATTAGATCAGCTGATCGCCAGAGCGGGCTATGCTCTGTAACATTATTTAACATTAACATTATCTTATATTGATCTTTGTAATACTCAATGACAGAGTTATTTTACATATTGTTCATTAGCTGTTATTTTACTTTGTTTATTTAACCAAAATCAAAGTAACACAACTATTTTATCCCATACATACATGACAGCACAAGTTATTGAATGAATCTACGTGCCGTCATCTATACAACCCTTAAACATGACTTTGTGGTGGGTAGTCGAATCCCCAAACTCTCATTACCTTGCCATCATAACTGAATTCCGCAAGTTCCTGTTATAACCGCTGCCAAAATAATTTCAAACCTTGAACCCAAGCTTGAACTCCTTTGCGTAGCCATATGTACAATTTGTGTACGCTGTGCATTGTTTATACTGCAATTTATTGAAGTGAAACCTTCTTTAACTGCGTTGTGGGGTTTTTAGTGAAGAAAAAGGTATGGTTTGGTCACTGCCTAACCTTCATCCCGTGGTGGTCTTGTAGTCAGAGACTGGCATGTGCAAGGACAAATGAGAACCTACAACAACAGCAGATCAGGATCTACAGTGACAGTCAAGCTGCCCTTTAAGCTCTTCAGAGCTCTAAGGTAACATCTTGGCTGGTATGGGAATGCGGTGAAGAACTTAGAAGACTGGCGACTCAGAACAGTGTAACACTGGAGGGGGTCCTAGGTCACAAAGCAATTGGTGGCAATGAAAAAGCTGACGAACTGGCAAAAGCAAGATCATCAATCCCGATAAACTGACCCAAACCAGCTGTGGACATTCCCGAATGCTCCACTAGGTCATGGTTGAAAGGGTGGGTGGAAGAACATCACAATAAAGACTGGAAGAATACGTCCAGGCAAATACGTGGAAAGAAATTCATGAAAGAACCATCAGAAAAAGTAGCGAAAGACCTGCTCTCAATGAGCAGGAACAAACTATACACCATAACGGGGTTTCTTTCCCACAAAGGAGCACCTGAACAAAATAGGGCTGTATAATGGAAACATTACATGCAGAAGATGCAAAAAGAACACCGAAACAGCTCTGAATATATTATGCAACTGTGAGACGCTAGACCACAGGAGGCAGAAACTGTATGGTAGACCCCTAATGACTTCTACAACCAACCAGCAAAGAACATGTATGAGCTAATACAGGGAACGGATTGGCTGAATAGACTGTAGTCAGAACACTAGGAGGATCCACAATAAGCCTAGGAGGTTGAGGTGATGCCGGCGAAAGGACGGCTCCTTTAAAAAAATACTGTCATCGCGTCACATAGGCGTACAATTGAATTTTTATAAAGGATCAATATATTTGTAAAAATCTCTACATCATGGGAGTATGATACATTTTTAAAAGGGGTTACCTAATTTATTTGATGAAATATCAAAATACCATTAACCATGGGCGTACGATACAATTTTTATAAGGGAGCAATTTATTTATAATAATCTCTATATCGTAATTTTTTGGTAAATTATATACCTTAAAAAGATTGAAGTAGTAAGGTAATTAAAAAAAGTATTATATTTCTTGCTGTAATTTTAAAATTATACAATATTGTTTCTCACGAACTCGCACACAAAAGCTTATTGCATTACTCATATATATTTTTGTGTCATTGGAGAATGACAAAAATTAACATATATCAATAAAAAATGTGGATGACTAAAAAATAAGTACACCTGAAATGTATCCAGATATTTTGCAGTCAACCATTCTTTATGCTTTTTATAAATACCTTTCAAATATTTATTACATATATCATGTTTGTGACTACCTTTTGTTGTTTGGAAAACATGAATGAGCTATAAAAAATGTTCTTACAATACGATTTTATGAACTTAGTATAATAGTTTATAACATCTTCGTAAATCATCCATTGTTTTTGGTTGAATTTAATATATATTTATATTTATATTTTTGTAGACTTTCAAAGAAATTCTATTAACTGTGATGTTTGTAAAGGAGCTTTACAGAAGCTGGGATATAAAATGATTTTTATGTTATCGTAAAAAATGTATTGGAAGAAATTTTTTTCAAATTATTATCAAAGAAATTACAAACGAAGGCTTAAAAATACTTTTGCAATTCCGAGACTAAAGTTGTCACTTCAGTCTCACATGTTAGAAAAGAAACTAAAGTGTCACTTTTATACCCAAGGGATATAAAGTGAATTAAAATTTCAAGGGGCTTAAAGTACAAATAAAAACGTATCATAGTAACATTAATCTTCATTTGTTCACCCTACAAATGATTCGTACTGTTGTTCATATAGTTTTCTCGATTTTTGTGGTACTTACTAGTTTTTGAGTAATTTCTTCAGCAGCCCGATCTACTCTGAACTCTTCACTTTTATTCATTTTTACTGATTGCGCCGTTTTGACAGTGACTTTGTTTATTATTGCCACATAGATTATAAACACACATTTATATATATGATGATATCCTCATGATGTGTATTTGAAGAAGAGGAAGGAAATATAATCATAGCATTCACCCTTCCCACTTAAATAAAATAGAATGATACTAAACGAAATTGCGAACGAAGATCTTGCAAAAATAAACTTTAATTTCCCGTTGGGGGGCGGAGAGCCTATATTATTAGTGGTTAACTCCTCAGCGCTTGCGTAAATTAAGAAATTGATGGCCTAATAGCCGAAAGCGCTTTGCAATTTTAAATAAATTTTTTACACAGAATACAAAAATGTTTTCTTGACTTAAGAAATTTTTGGCAGATTTCCAGATGTCATATAAACTTCAGTCTTCAGTTGGAATTTTTATTTTAAATTCATAGTTACGCCGGCGGGACTCTAGCCACACTGTTGAATAAAAATTTTTTCACTTAACGAAATAGTAGAGATTTAATAACAATAGTCCTACACAAAACCCTCGCAGACCATTCACCTCGAAAAGTATTATTTATTTTAAAAATTAAAATAGTTCTCCAAAAACGGCGCTAACAAATGAATGTGTCATTGAAGAGACATAAAGTCTATGGCCCGAGGCAAAAAAGGCGCGCAATTTAAATCTTGCCGCTCATTATATTGATTTGTTACGACACGGCGCCGCCGCCACAGCTTTTTCGAGGAGTGGTTGACATTGGACCACATTACTATACCATATGGTTGTCGGTATGGTACTTACAAATTGATTTTTTATTCATCCAACAATAGTCGAGACGATTATGGAACAAATAATTTTTCGGTAGACGTTAGATTATAAAAAAAAATCGTTCTGTTGCAATTTTAAGCGCTATGTATTTATGTTTACTTATTGTTTCTGAAATTACCTCAGAATTGGTTCCTGATACTGACAAAACTGTATCATGTACATGAAGGTTAACAAAACAATGTTTTAAGTACTTACTAATGTCGTTTATGTATAGTATAAGAGTAAAGGGCCCAGTACACCTCCCTGCGGAACTCCGCATTCAATTTCAACCTTCTCTGACAACTTGTTCATAATTTTTGTTGTCTGATACCTGTCTGTCAAATAGTTTTGTAACCAACTGAGGACTGTACCATTTACTACATATACTCTACGCACATCAATTAGTTTTTGCGATCTAGTTTCAAATGCACGCTTTAAATCTACGAACACACTAACAATACCATTGCCTAAGTATATCTTTTTTCCACTTAGACAACACAAACTCACACGAATTTCCACAGTAATAAAGGGTGGAAGCTATTTGCATGGAAGAGGAGGAGGAATGAAAAGTACTGCCTTTTTGGATATAAAGACTTCTAAGACTAGAGTACCTGAGAGAGGATTTCTCCAAGAAGACTGTTGAGCCTGACAAGGCCTACTGGTTTTTCCACATAAACGGTACAACCAAGATCACCAGCACAGAAGGGTTAAACGTTGAGGTGGCGGGGTTTGTAAGCCTCTGACTGGTGGTGCCGAGGTTTGTAGGCCTCTGACTGGTGGAGCCGAGGTCTGTTAGCCTCTGACTGGTGGTGCAAAACTGATCAGTCAACATCACAAATTTGGCTCGGAGGGTTTTATGCAAAAAGGAGTGCATTTTGAGTCTAAGTTATCTTGACAAAGGCCTGCAGGATCTTTTAAATTTTGGTGTTAGATGTGCTGTTTTCCTGGAAATATAATTAACTTGTTTTTTGGTTCTTCAGCAGTGATAATATTATAGGCATACCAAATTTCAACTTGTTCTGTTGAATTGTGCTAACCGAATAGATTAAATTTTTTCTTCACTCGAACGTACGAGAACAATAATCTCTCCTACTAATAATTTAGTTTTGTTATTTTTTAACTTCAAAATAAACAAAACAAATTCCGTATTACAAGTGGGACAAATTTTTGGGTCGAGCGGTATTTAAATCAAATGTAACGAGATAATAAAAATAATTATCAGATAATTTAGGACATTGAATTTGACGGTTCGCATGTAACTACTGATCAATGGTTAAGACGGTTTTGGTGTAGATTTATTTATAGTTAACGGTTTGTACTGACAATTTCAATGTTCAGTTTTACGATGATCGAGAAATGATATTTTGAGATTATTAAGCTCATTACATTTCGATTAAATAGTTACTTGTTTATTTAGAGCGGCTTGAGAAAGAATGTTACCGGAGGCGTTCTTTTGAAAGCGGCAATTTTACTTTACGCTGGAAAGCTCACATCATTTTTCTACA
This sequence comes from Galerucella pusilla, assembly GCA_910591695.1. Lineage (NCBI taxonomy): Eukaryota > Metazoa > Arthropoda > Insecta > Coleoptera > Chrysomelidae > Galerucella > Galerucella pusilla. Next base: position 13,990 of record CAJUYI010005240.1, read on the forward strand.
GCTGTGCGTAAAAGTCGACAAATGCGGAGGATTGTTACTTTACGCTCAATTGCGAAAAAAGAATTCAATCACAATATATATTTTTTAATAAACAGCTGCATTTTGTGTTATTTTGGTAAACTCAATTTATTTTTAAAAAAGATATAATTCACCCTTTATTTGATATTTAAAATTCCCGCTGAAATTTATAGTTTCTGCGGCCAAAGTTTAGATGGCTTTTAAAACAGTAGTCAGTAGTCACTGGCGTTACTGCTGACAATTCTAGGTTGAAGTATTTTATGATTTAGAGGATCTCGTAGCGTTACACCAGCTATGATTCAGACGGGGACTGCACAAAGTAGCTTGCATGGATTCTGCAGGAGATAATTTTAAATTGCATCAGATGTATTTTAGTTGAAATTCATACTTCATGAAATATTAATGCTTTTGTTATTATTAATTGGAAAAAATACCATGTATGTGCTATCGTATTAGTCCAGGGCATTTAGAACAAAATCACCTGAATAGAGGATATTTTGGAGCACAACAGATATCGAGATGCGGTTTTCTGCATTGTGTTCGGAAAGGTCCCAGAAAAGACTGGGAAAAATGTTCGTTAGCACTTTTTTGAAAAACTCCCTTTACGCGGGAAAATGCATTTTCCAATTGCATCATTACTTGCACTATTATGGGAACGATTGAAAACTAGGAAAAATCGCTCGGAAATCGTTACTCGGGCATTAGAATTTCCGGGAGTGACTCTGTGGGGGTGCTTGGGGGGTGAATTGGGGGGTGAATTGGGGGAGGAATTGCAGCGTGCATGAATATCGCTCCAAACTCGCTTCCCCGAAAACCCACGAGTAACTAGTTTGGAGCGCTTCCATTGGACTATGAAATTTTACCCCAGAATGACCCATCGGATACCCCTGCAGGTGCGCCTCTGAGTGTCCCCGGGTAATTCCAATGCCAGAATTCAATTCAGCATCTCTGAAAACCCCCGAGTAATGAGTTTGGAACGATTTTGCAGAAAACCGCATCTCAATATCTGTTGTGCTCCAAAATTTCCTCTATTTTTCCTAAATGCCCTGGGGGCCTTTTCTCGAATGTCGAATGACATCTGTCGTATTCGACATATGTCGATAGAAATTGTCGCACAACATTGGCATCTGGCATTCTCAAATGGGTTCGACATCTAAGTCGCATGAGATAAATTTTGTCGAATAACATGAACTGGCAACACCGAAATTTCGATATTATATCGTGTTCCATGTCATTTCTCTTGTAAAGTTGGAAAATAATGAAATGACAGTAGTAGTTATATGATCTGTGATGACAGTAATGATTTGATTATTTGTTAGAAGTTAGAATGTACAATGTACTTACTCAAATGTAGAACAAGAATAACAAGATAAACATGGAAAGTGAAACCAAAAAAAATTATTGCACCCAAAACCAAAAACGAACATTAATAAATTTAATGCAAGAAAAAGAAAATGAGCCTCTTTCATCTGGAAAATTTTCAAGAGATAATGCACTTGCACGATTCCCTTGTTCTATTAAGGGTTCTAGAATAATGATTAGCTCTCTAGCTAATTCTTTAGTTAATCTGAACGTTTTAATAAACTTTCTGTCAGATAAAAATGTAAAAGTGCTTCTATATATTCCTCGTCTCTCTCGAGGCCGCTGATACATTTCTTGATTTTCTAAATTTTCAATAGCAATTAATAAAGCTCTACAACAATTTCTGAAACAGAACCTAACAAAAGTATTAAACAATGTTTTGAGTGTTTTCACTTTTGACATGTATAACGTTAACCTATAAATTTCGCAATAATGAAATTCTCGCATTCGACATAAATTGTCGACTGCCTTTAGTTTGACCATTCTACAATTTGTCTGTCAAAAATTTGCGAAGGCGACATTTGAGAATAAGAATATTCAGATTTTATTCGACAAAGAATATTTCTCGCGTGCGACAAAATATGTCTCAGTTTGAGAATAGGGTCCCTCTGGTCTATATTCCAAATAGAACGACACGCAATTTTCAATGACAATATACATGGGGTGCCATTTGAAAATAAAAAGTGAGAGGTAGCTACCACAGGGCTGTCAAATGTAAAACATTTTTTCATAAGTCATTAGGAAGGTACTTTTCAGTAGTAATAACCCAAGGGCATTGATAATTGTTCGAAAAAAT
>CAJUYI010005241.1:0-16161 GCA_910591695.1 Galerucella pusilla
TGGCAGCTACTTCAAATAATTTGACATATATAGAGATGGGCGATACTTTAGAAAGTATCAATACAACGTACCGTTATGTAACATGCTGTTCAGCTGTTACGTTTTTCGTCTAAAAAATTATTTCATTTAGTGGATTTTTTGGCTCATTAGTCACTTCCTCCTAAATTTCTACTAAATTTCTAATCATGCCGTTTCTTTGTCGCATTAGCCACTCCGAAATAAAACATTAATTTTTATCAAATTCCACTCCCTGAGGTGGAGTGCTCTAGCCTGGGGCAGTTTCTAGTTGCAAATTGGCGCCCAATTAAACGGTTTTTAGCTATTTGCTGAGTTGGTGTGTTTAATCAATATTAAGGTTTGTTGATTTTTTTTTTAAACAGGTTTTTCCAAGTATTAAATTTTGACTACTCCCCGTAACTTCTGGTTTTCATTCTTCTATTTTCAGGCACTTGTTAATTATTATAGTTCAACTTTTTTGGGTTCACCTTTTTCTGTGTATTTAACTGTTGAAGTACCTATTAATTCTTGTTTTCGACCATTACTTTTATTATTTCAGTAGAGGAAAATTAAAACAGGTTTCTTAAGTTATTTGGTCCATGATTTTTAGATTTTGTGTAAAGTTTTGAAGATCACTTTAAGTAGTTGGTTGTTTGATTATTTTTTCACAGATTTTCAATAGCTTGAATTTTGTTTTAAATAAAAACTTGGAATTTTTTCATATCTCCAAGCTTTGATATAAATTTGGCTTTAATTATTTCCAATAATTTGTTAAATTTTTTTGAGTTTATCATCATATTTTTCATATTAATTGATTTTTAAAAATAAAATAAAGATGCAGGCAAATCATTTAAAAGTACATGAACTTTCTTATGAAATTAAAATTAGATCTGTTACTGTACCTGATACAGTTGACGAAAAACGCAAAGTTCTTACTGGTTTATTAGCTCGTGAGAAAGCAAACCGTAGTTTTTCATTGCCGGTAAATAATTATTCGTTTCAGGAAGATCATTTTGAAATTCGTAGTACTATTCAGGATTTGACTGATGTCATTAACAATTTCAGTGGTAATAAACGCGAACCCGTGTTTCAAAGAATAAATTCACGATTAATTCATTTAACTAATAGAATAAATAGAATGAATATTGATTCCGATGATGAGGAACAAATAAAAAATTCTTTAGATAGGGAAGTACTTGTACTTGAAGCTGATTTAGATACGAAGACAACTCCAATTATTTCTGTAGATAGTATAGAGTCACATGGTAATCATGAACCTCTTGCATCATCATCATCTTTATCTTCTTCCACAGTACCGCATTCTCGTCATGATCCAGTGTATAAATGGAATCTTTCTTTCTCTGGAAAGAATGAATCACTCCATCTCTTTTTAGAAAAAGTCGAATTACTTAGAGTATCACGAGGTATATCTGATAATGAATTATTTCTACAGTCTTGTGAGTTATTCCGAGGCAGCGCTTTCACTTGGTATCTCAATAATCGTGTAAAATTTAGTTCTTGGTCTGATATTGTTGCAAAACTGAAAGCAGATTTTCTTCCATATAGCTATGAAACAGATTTAGAATTGGAAATTTTAAATCGAACCATGGGTGCAAATGAGCCCGTTACTGTTTATATTTCTTCTATGGTAGGTCTTTTCAATCGTCTAACGAATGTTGTGGATGAGCAGTCCCGTGTTGCAAAGATTCGTAGGAATCTTTTACCTTTTTTTGTCTCTGCATTAGCATTACATTCTCCTAATACTGTTGATGAATTAACTGAGTTTTGTAAAAGAATTGAAGAATCTAGAGTTTGGTCTGATCGTTATCGACCACCATCTACAAATAATTCTCGTTTACTAGAACCTGATCTAGCATGTCTTTATGTTTCACATACATCTTCGTCGAACAGAAAATCTTCTGTTAACGTTTCTGCTTTAACTTCTTCCGTGTGTTGGAATTGTGGCAGATCTGGTCATAGTTTTACAAAATGTCGCTCTCCTAAGTCAATCTTTTGTTATGGTTGTGGTGCTAAAAACACTACAAAGCCCAAATGTCGTTCTTGTATTCTAAAAAACGAGGTTCGGACTGGTCCTGTAAATCTGACAACAGATTCCAGTCATGTGCAAATTACTTCAGAAGTAAAGTCAGAAAATCTAAAACAACAACCATCAACAAGTCGGAATTAATTTCATGTTTTTCACCTACTGCTACCGAATGGCAAGCTTATCTTAGTTTTGTCAAGGATTTTTTATCATCTGTTACTTCTTGTCGTTCTGAAAATCTTGACAAACAATTATGTTCACGTACCGTTTCACTTGTCAATTCTGTACAGGATGTTGAAATATTCAAGGAAAAACAAAATAGTTCTAATTTACCTGTTTTATCTGTCTTAAATAATGTATGTAAAAATAATGTCAATTCTATTTCTACCGATATTTGTCCTTTGTTTGTTAAGAAACCAAATGATAATCGTCCTTATATGATTGTCAAAATTTTAGATACTGATGTTATAGCTATGGTTGATACTGGAAGCAATTCTAGTGTTATTGGGAACCAAGGGTTTTCACTTATTAATTCTCTTCATGTACCTATCGAATATGATGCTTCAATAAGTATCACCACTGCTGATGGTGCTCCACAGCAACTTATGGGTTTTATTACTGTTCCCGTTACCGTGAATAATGTTACGAAAACAATTAAAATTTTAATTATACCTTCTATCAATCATTCTCTCATTTTGGGTATGGATTTTTTGAGTCTATGTAAGGTAGACATCAATTGTCATAATTTGTCGTATTCTCTTTTGTCCTCTACTTGTGTCATTAACACAATTCAATCCGTTTCTAGTCTAACTTCCTTTGAAAAAGATGAACTAGATAAGATTATCAATTTGTTTGCTACACTTGCCCCTTCTGACCGTATTGGTCGAACTAATTTTATAGAGCACAACATCGACACTGGTAATGCAAAGCCAATTGTACAGCGTCAATATCCCTTGTCTCCGGCAATGCAAAAACTTCTTGTGAAAGAAGTGGAAGAAATGCTAAATCTCAAAGTCATTCAACCTTCGAATTCCCCTTGGTGTTCACCTCTCTGGATTGTCCCTAAGAAGTCCGGAGAATGTCGTGTATGTTTTGATGGTCGGAAATTGAATAAAGTTACTGTTTCAGATTCATATCCAATGGCGCAAGTCGATATTATTCTTAGTAAACTCCGAGACGCAAAATTTCTGACGTCTATTGATTTAAAAAAGGCTTTTCTACAAATACCTTTGTCTGAATCTTCTCGCCCGAAAACAGCTTTCGCTGTATACGGTGTAGGACTTTTTGAATTCGTTACTACTCCTTATGGTTTAATCAACGCTCCCAAAACCATGGCTCGTCTAATGGACATGGTTATAGATCCTTCTCTTCGACCGTATTGTTTTTGTTATTTAGATGACATTATCATAGCTACCCCTACTTTCGAGTTACATATGGAAACTCTTAACAAATTGTATCTTAGGCTAAAAACAGCCAATCTTACTGTCAATCTTAAAAAATGTGAATTTTGTCGTGATTCCCTCAAATTTTTAGGTTTTGTTGTTGATAAAAATGGTTTACGTACAGATGACGAGAAAGTCTCTGCTATTTTAAATTATTCCGCCCCAAAAAATACAACAGAGATAAAACGTCTTATAGGTCTTATTGGTTGGTATCGTCGTTTTATTAAAGATTTTTCTTCTATTTGTTCCCCAATCACTGATCTTCTTCATGGCAGAAAGAAAGGTCAATCCATTTCTTGGACTACCGAAGCTGAAAATGCTTTTATTGAAATTAAGAAACGTCTCACTTCTAGTCCTATTCTTGCAAGCCCTGATTTTTCTAAACCTTTTATTATACAAACAGATGCTAGTGAAACTGGTCTTGGAGCAATCCTTTATCAAGATTGCGATGGTATTGAACATCCAATAGCTTATGCAAGTCGTACTTTAAATAAAACTGAAAGAAAATATAGCACAACAGAAAAAGAACTTTTAGGAGTAATCTTTGGTGTTGAAAAGTTCCGAGGTTATGTTGAAGGTACCCATTTTACTCTTGAAACAGATCACTCATCGCTGCTATATCTATCGAAACTTTCGAATCCCTCAGGTCGCTTAGCTCGTCTTTCTCTTAGGCTTTCTCAGTTTGATTTTGAAATTAAGCACAGAAAAGGAGTCACTATGGTGGTCAGTGATGCTTTATCGCGTTCTATCTCTGAAATTTCCATTATTGACGTAAATTCTTTCAAGCAAGATGCTTGGTACACTTCTATGATTCAGAAGGTCACTAAAAACCCTGATTTATATCCCACGTTTAAGGTTGACAATAATGTTTTATACAAACATGTTTTTTCGTCCAATCCAATTTCTAGTAATTTATCTAATTGGAAAATTGTTGTTCCTACCCCTAATAGAGTTGACATTTTGAAATTATTTCATGATAATGATTTGAGTGCCCATTTAGGCATATCTAAAACTTTTTATCGTATTTCCGAACTTTACTATTGGCCAAAACTTAGAAGTTCTGTATCTCGCTACATTAATAAATGTTCAGTTTGTGGTTCATGTAAAACCCAAAACTTACCTAAAGCTGGTATTATGGGTCGATATAAAGATATAAATTTTCCATGGCAATGGATTTCTGCTGATTTGATAGGTCCTTATCCCAAATCAAAATCTGGTAACAGATTTGTCTTAGTAATAACCGATTGGTTCACCAAATTTTGTCTCGTTCATCCAATGCATCACGCAACTGCTAAGGGTATTGTAAAATTTATAGAAAACCAAGTTTTTCTTGTTTTTGGTGTTCCACAAATTTTTTCTGTTAACAATGGTACTGTTTTTACGTCCTTTCTTTTTAAGAATTTAATGTCGCAATATAAGGTGCAAAAAATATTCTATAACGCTCGTTATCATCCCCAAGCAAATCACACAGAACGAACTAACAAAACAATTGTTACAGCTTTGAGGTGTTATATTCATGAAAATTCGTCTCATAACAACTGGGATAATTCGCTACACAGAGTTGCACAAGCAATCAGAACCGCGAAACATGACGTTACGGGCTACTCCCCAGCTTTTCTAAATTTTGCTCGAAACGTTCCGTTAAGTGGAGATTTTTATGGTGCAATTTCCGAAAACGCGAATAACATAATTAACACTGGAGATAAATTGCAATTGATTAACGATGTTCAAACTCTTCCTAAACTTTTTGTAGATATTCGGAAAAAGTTAAAAAACGCATACGAAAAAAATGCAAAACATTACAATTTGAGGAAGAGAGATTTACAATTTCATGTAGGTGACAGGTTATGGAAAAAGAATTATGTTCTTTCGTCAAAATCTAATAATTTTGCAGCTAAATTTGCTCCTAAATATATACCATGTGTTGTCAACAAAGTTATTTCTAAATTAGTTTACAATTTAAAAGATCTATCTGGTAATGATTTAGGTAACTGGCATGTTACAGATTTGAAGAACCAATTTATTGATGTAGATGAAAATCTTCCTGATGATGAGCCTTCTGCTCAAATTTCTGATAATTTAGATGTGTCTAATAAGGATTATAATTTGCGAGTCAGAATTAATAGTGATTCTGATTAATTTAGAATTCTCTCATACTTATATATAACTTTTTAAGTAATTTATTATTAACGTGACTATTTTCATTTTTCTTCGTTTCAAGATAAAAAGATCTTGAGAATTCAATGGAATGTATGTATTGTTTTGTTGTCAACAATAATCTTTGGTTACAGATATATTTTGTATCTATATTTATCTGGAATTTAGGTCCTGGTATATGTCTTAATATCTCCATACGATATTTTTGTGGTTTACTATTTACCATTATCTACCATTTGCCCTTTTGTTATCTCTTGATTTTGTATCATAAGTACAGATTTATTAGTATATTTTGGACGTTGTCAATAATTCAGTAGGTGTATTATGTATGTGTTTTACTGTATCCTTATGTTTTTGGGTTTTTGAAATGCCAAAAACAATCTTCCGTGAAGGTTTCAAATTTTCTGGATTTTTTTTGCTTCATGCACCTTTACAATCCAGCATATTTTTGGAACAACCATTACGCTCAAAGATTTTCTGAAATCCTTGCTTTGTGCAAATTTATGATTCAGTTTATTTTGTAGCATTCCCTTATCGTGTGTATATTGAGAAATTATGTTTTTTGCTTGGTAGCGCTTTGGTTCTCAATATACGTTTTATTTATTTCGATACAATCACAAATAATACATTATCTTTTTGTAAGACAACATACGAATTATTTAGTTTTACCTGCGTACTGACTGATACATACTATATATATTTCATTCTGGCAAATTTGTTTACATTAGTTGATGACAAAACTATATTTTGAGACACCTGTCTATTTGTGGTTTAACAAGTTTAGTTAATGTTTATTGATTAAAAATATATAATTTAATAATTCTTCTGGTTTTTGTTGTTATTGTGTGCTATCGCTAAATTGTTAGCATTTGGTTCCGTCTTGGTGGGTTTCTTCCTTCCAAACTTTCCAATGGAGGAAAGGGGGGGGAAAGGCCATGCCTTGTTTAGTTTTATCTTCATTATTATGTTTCCTATCGTATTGTAAATGCACACATATATTTTTTTTTTCTGGTCACGTTAAATAATAATCTTAATCTAGTTTTACCGTGTTTATTTTCATACAATATCTTGCAATAGTATTCCCATGACGGAATTTTTGGAGGTTTTCGCTTTCCTGTTAAAAAATGCTTACCGTGAATTTTGTTTTTTTTGTTAAGGCCTACATCTTCGACGGGCGTGTTGCTAGTCTTGTGACAACCTTAAGTGGAAGACAAACTTTCAGAGGTGTGTCATGGTGGGTCATGATTTCATAGACGTGTCGTATCTACGGGTCGCCGTCGTCCGGAAGGATGGATTTATGACTTGTCATGTCATCGCACTGGAGGGATGTGTTACATGGACACTGCAACACGGTGTCATAGCTGTAGAGATCCAGTCATTAATTTTTATCTCTTGGATTTTTTTTGTCCATTTCAGTTTTGGCGTTCCTAAATAACGCTGGGTTCGTAAATAACCCGAGCTTGCTCAAAAATTTATTAGTTTTTTTTAACCCTTTCATTACTCCCTTAGCAAGGACTTGGTTGTCATAAGACCCATGCCTGCACTTCGGTAGTTATTAATCGATGTGGAAATTAATTGTGGGAAAAGATAACCACGACGCGATTAACATCATCTGCGAGGCTTTTCCAACACAATTGATAGCTCCTTCAATTTATAACTCCGGAATGACACGTTTTTTTTCTCTTATTATTTTCATTTTTTTCTTGTTCATAATTGGTTTATTTTATTATTATTTTTTTTATTTAAGTTACTAGAGATCATACTTACCCTTATCACAACAGGTGATTTTTTTTTTTCTTTTTCGTTGAGAAATTAAGATTTCTCTATTTATCGTTATGATGTTTAGCATCTTGAATATTTTATTTTTGCTTAAAATTTTTTTGTATTGAGATGTTTGACATTTCATGTTATAATAGAGGCCAACGCCTTAAATAACATTTATAGTTGCAGCTAAATATTGTGATCTCTAGACAATTTTTTTAACTATTCATTTTGTTATAATTACGCCGTTAATAGGAATATTTCCCTATTAATTTTTTTAGGACTCAATATATTTTGAATTTAGCTTATTTTTCTCTACGCTTTTGAAATAAAAAAGAGTAAATTTCAGACACTACTCAATTTTGCACTTCTTTTCTCTTTTTATTCAATAGGTAGTTTATGTTCTTCAATTTATCAATTTTCTCAAGTCATATGTAAGCACTACGTTTTGTTTCGATGTTCACCACATTTTTTTTGTTTTTTGCTTTCCATTCTTCGTAAACTGTTAGGTTGAATAAAAAAAGTAATTCTTGGAATTATTTTTTTCCTCCCGAGGAGAGGGGATGTAACATGCTGTTCAGCTGTTACGTTTTTCGTCTAAAAAATTATTTCGTTTAGTGGATTTTTTGGCTCATTAGTCACTTCCTCCTAAATTTCTACTAAATTTCTAATCATGCCGTTTCTTTGTCGCATTAGCCACTCCGAAATAAAACATTAATTTTTATCAAATTCCACTCCCTGAGGTGGAGTGCTCTAGCCTGGGGCAGTTTCTAGTTGCAGTTATAAATATATTGTTTCGAAATACTTAATATTAGAAAATATCGTTATGAAAGGTATCAATACTAAAAATTACAATATTTTATAGATACGATATATGTCAGAAACAAATTTCCTGAACAAAATACACAGATTTAATAGTTTATTTCATATTGTACCCCCATCTCTAGTCGGGAATTATGAACCAAAATACACTACAGTGTATTATAAACCATAATTCACGACAGTTGATATATGGGTACCATATACCTTTAGTTAGGAGGTAAAATATTGACTTATTATTAGGTGGTAGTGGACAAAATTATTAAATTATATGCTCTCATCCCTTGGAAATCGAAAGAGCTTTATTTTTCTTTCCGAATAAAATTTATTTGGACAGTCTCTGTATGAACAATACACTCCACCGTAATGTTTATTCATTTTATAAGAATAATAGTCTATATCACTATATTTTTATAGTTAATATTACCACAACGCACAATCGATTTTAGTCAAATAACACAATTAATATCGCCGATTGAACACCTTCAAACGATGAAGCAAACAACAAGGGCCTTATGAATTTTAAGCACAGATTACAAGTGATTTTGAGCATTTTTTGACGTTTTGATTAGGATAGGTTAGGTTAGCCGTCACTATTATTGTGCATGGTTGCCAAGGATATGGTTTGTGAAAAAAAGTATATATTTATGGTATGATTTTTATACATTATAATCTTTTTAATTGTATAATTCTTTCAATGTTGATAAAATTATTTTAAAACAAGTAAAAATCGAATATTTGTATCTGTATAACTATAGCACTAAAAAAAAGCTTATAAAATATTTCACCCATGATCGTAAATTGGAGGGAATATTATGCAAATTGACAACCCTGTTGAGAAATTTCGCGAAGCAGCCCGAACGGAGTCGACATAAGACGATGAGCATTTAAATGGGTATGTCCACCCATCTTTCTCTCTTTTTACTGTTCTCTGTCAAGATTTATTTCGTATCTGTTCTCTTTATAATCTGTGACTATAGTCATAGACTGTAATATGGTAATTCACGCTTATGCATTTAAATAGAAAGTGTTGCTATGACAACACAACACCCACAACATTCTGGCACATAGGTGACTAGATATGGGGATACAATATGAAATAAACTATGTATTACATCTGCTTATTTTGATTTCTGAAATATATCGTTTCAAAAAACTATCGAAATTTTTAGTATTAGCTAATACTTTTCATAACGATATTTTCTAATATTAATATTTTTGCAACAATATATTTGAAAAGGTACGTATCGTTACTTCACACAGTATCGCCCATCTCTATATGTCGCATTATTCGACGTAGGTACTCCGAAAATTTATTAATTTTGAAGCTAGAATTGTCAATAATACCACATACAGTGACTACACATGGTCTACACTCGCATTGTTTACTTAACATTTATTTAATAAAGAAATCAAGTGTCGTATACAATAGTATATTATTAAACGAGCAATTTATGATAGCTTGGGTGACTTGCGCCCCTCGCCTGCGGCTGGTGACGTTTGCATCGTGAATTATGGCCATACATTGCGAGTAGAATACTATACTTTGTCCACGACACTTAATTTATTTATTAATAAATAAAAGTCAGTAGCGATTTGGCATATTACTAACCTCAAAATGTTGTGGCAGCTACTTCAAATAATTTGACATATATAGAGATGGACGATACTGTAGAAAGTATCAATACAACGTACCGTTATAAATATATTGTTTTAAAATACTTATTATTAGAAAATATCGTTATGAAAAGTATCAATACTAAAAATTACAATATTTTATAGATACGATATATGTCAGAAACAAATTTCCTGAACAAAATACACAGATTTAATAGTTTATTCCATATTGTACCCCCATCTCTAGTCGTGAATTATGAACCATAATACACTACAGTGTATTATGAACCATAATTCACGACAGTTGATATATGGGTACCATATACCTTTAGTTAGGAGGTAAAATATTGACTTATTATTAGGTGGTCGTGGACAAAGTACCTATAGTATTCAACTCGCCATTTAACTAGCGTTTAAATCCCGTTACACCAAGGCTGGCTCCTGCCAATAAGAAATCTTCAAACCCGGTTGATCAAAGTGTAACTATGTTTAGAAATATCAAAAAATAGAATTAAAAAACTTAAAAAAAAAACAAAATACCAAGCACCTAACCCGGTTTCGAACCTACGACCTCTGAGTTACAAGCCCAATACCCTACCAACTGCGCTAATTAGTTCACATTCAGTCATATCGAATAGAAGGTTAAACGCTGCTTGGACGCAGCAGAAATTTCTAAAATGACAGAAGATTTCTCATTGGCCGGAGCCAGCCTTGGTGTAACGGGATTTAAACGCTAGTGCAATTTATGGCATTCGGGTGACTTGCGCACAAACGTCAACCTGCGTAAATAATGGCTATCATAAATTGCTCGTTTTTGACAAGCGATAGCGCGAACTCAGTACCTAATTCAATCAAACAAACCAATACCACATAAATAATTTTTTTCACTACTATACCTTGTTTTTAAACTAAGAGGAGCGATTTGAATTTAAGTTGGTATTTCTGCAGCCTAGTGAATTGTTAAATTGCCGCCCGTTTCACACAGCTTTTTTAATACAACTGAATACGATATTTGTCAGTTTTGTGCTTATGTGAAAATATTATAACCTCAATCTTTATTAGGTACATATTCTTTGCGTTTGTTGCTTCATTTTTAACTAAGTATTATATTCCAACTAAGTAAAGTGCTATTTTTATTATTCATTCAGTGTTGCTTGAAATTTCCAAGTAAAATTTTATTATTGTAAATATTTTTACATCAAGTATCACTCACATTACAGTACCTACATTATTATGGAATTTCTCGATATAAAAACTACTGTTGACTTCTAGTTCGTGCTCAAATGTGAATAGAGAATAATTTAAACATACAGTAGCTTTTTACTCATGATAACCTTACATTTTGTTCACAATAGGGCTTGTCCACGACAGTTGACAATATCTTGGTGGTAAAACAATAAACAATAGACACGATGAAAAGATATCGAACAACAAACAACTATTAACCTATATTATATAGTAGGTATTGAATATGCCAGTCCAACAATTAAAATAACTTCAAAAGTACACTGAAGCAAAACCAACTAAACTGAAACAGGATCTATCATTATAAATCAGCATAACCTCACTATTAAGTACCACGTGTCCTGAACGCTTTGTTTATTGTTTTACCACTAGGCTAGTTTGTGATGTCACGTGAATGTGCCCTATAATGTGATATTTGTTTTCAACTTTTGCCATGGCCTGTGGCCAATGATGATTCAAATTGTAGACTTCACATAATTGCCAGTTAGTTCGAAAAGTCTGAAGATTACCATTTCGGAACACACTCTTAATCTAGTAACTTTGAGTGGTGTAAATGAGGATTCTTGAAATGCTCCTCCTAGTTCAAAAACAAGGTATAGCTGTGAAGTTGACAATTATTGCTTATTCGAGCCAACTGCATGAGAAGTTGAATCTCTCTATTAGTGGTTAATAATTTTTTCTATTAGTAACCTAGGTCAATAATTCATATATTTTGAAAATTTAGGGACAGTAGTTCTACAAAAACTTGTGCAGAAAAATTATGTAAACCCACGAGATTGTCTTCAACAAATTTGCTGCTTGAAAAACCTATCAAGATAAAATTATTTGAATGAAAATGCTATTAGTTTAAAATTCGCGCTCAACCAAAAATGACTGATGACATAACGAGTACGTTCATAATATATTGAAAACTGACAGTGTACTTGTCAGTCAGACGACAGGTAAACGCTTCTCGTGGTGCGTTTGTGAATTATTTTTAATTTTTGTCTTAAATTTGGCTAGTATGGAAAAATTTGTATATACACCATGGTGGTGACATTGATAAACCTCGTACCTTATTCCGCTCGGTCAATAATAATAGTCTTCACCACCTTGGTTTATAATATACTAATACTTACGTAGTCCAGAAGTACAATCCCTTTCAAGAACACATTCTTTGGTGATATTATTTCTAATGTATCCTCTGCTTCTGTCACATTCGTATCTTTGTGTACAAATCCTTGGGCAAGGTCTTTGAAATGGAATGGGATCTTCACATGTCGGCTCAGGAACACAGCTAGCACACTCGTTGAAAACTTCTCGATCAAGGTCTGTAGGTAACTACGAGTTAGTCATTCAGTTGAATTGTGGATGTGTTTTTAAAATGAAATCCGCAATACGTCATACTACTTAAACCAAATATGCAACTTTTGTAAATAAAAAAAGAATTAAAGAGACAGAAACTAAAAGAGGCAGACCATAGTGAAGATTAGATTGACGCAAGCAGTAGCAAAATTATTAACCTATTAAGACATATATTTAATGGGAAAAAACGAGATGGATAATTTTTTGTTAAAGTTTTTGGATGTACAGACCATTTAAGGGCATCGTCAATAAAACTATAGTTTTCTCATTGTTGAAGTTAGATACAGGACTTAATAATAGCGAGATCTTCGCATTATGATAGATATTAGAAGTATTTCAGGCTACACTATACTTACTGGTAGAGGGCAAAGGATTATCATCATGTCATAGATAGTCAAGCAGATATTTAAGTTTCTGCTTAATCAGTTCTAAGATGGTATGAGAATTCCTTGGAAAACAGCGATAACAGCATTGTTACCTCACTGTGGATTTCAGATAGAAATACATAGAACTGAAATAGCAGAGGAGCAGGACTTAACGCCCTTTTGGAGGCCGGAACACTATTGAGGGCCAGAACCTGTTAAACCGTTTTTGATGATAATTATGTGATATTATTTTGTTTGGTAGGGATGGGTTGAAAATATGCACAAGTTCTCTTTGTAGGTCATAGGTATATTCAACAATCTTAGATAGGGGCTCCAACAGGTATTACGGAACAAATAAATTATTTGAACAAAGACAATAAATCGCACGTGCAGGCGATCTTCAAAATCAAATAAATAAATTAAACTAGGTACTTAAAACGATGATAAATACGTATTTACATTTACAGAGAGTTTAGGCCAGTATCTAAATACTGTATGCACTAATCGCTGGAAGTAGGTGATTCAATGTTACTCCATCAGTTTTATTCCAGCAGATTGTCAGCAGGTGATTTTCCGGTATCCAAAGAACTAATCCAGCTATTTCAAAGTAAATTTTGAATGCCAAATGTTAAGTTAAATTCAATATCCACCAAGTTGCCACAATAATATGTGATTTTTATAAAATTTAACCCCTTAATCCGCGAAATGCGTAGTTCAGCAAGTTTTTTTGGCTTTGGAAAAAGAAACTTAATCCAAAGATCACTTTTTTTCATGCCCAAAAATACTTCGTTTTGCCGGGTAAATCTAGTACTAATTTAATATTTGCAAATGGCAATACTGAAGAGGTCAAAAAGTCGTCTGTCACTTTGTCATACATTTGCTGGCAGAAGATCAAACTATTAGGAGGTTATAATAATTATTATAGGTGTTTTTCCTGTTATAATACGTGATACTAATATAGTTTTATTTTTCAGAAAATGGAAAAAATAAAGGAATGTGAAGACCAATGGGTAATTTTCCCAACTAATAGAGCAGACTGCCTACTAGCCTTAGTTTATTTCCAGTGAATTGAATATTTAATAACAAACCTGATGACTTTCATTCTGTTCAATTACAACCAATATCCTTCTAACTTACTTCCTTAAATGAAAAGGTAAGCCAATTTAAAAACCTTTTGTGATATTGAAAGAAATAGACAACTCCAAAAGAGGAAATGATCTGACCATTGCAAAGATTTAGTGTGGCTTTTGCATAGCAATACAGAATCCTATGAGACTACTGATTAGAAGAGAGAAGAGGGGTTCTTATCTAAACTAAAACTTCCGGACGTCCGAAAATTTCTTTTGGGAAAAAGGTCCTCAGGAACTAAGTAGAAGAAAGGTAGCACAATATATAGATCCTTTAGGTCTCAGTTAATGCCACCCTAATCTATTCATACAATTGAAAAGTCTCCGGTCTATTATAGTGAAACACATTTTTTTGCATTTTGATTTCATTCTCCAAAATAGTTGCCTCGATTCTAGCGATTATAGGGATCTTCCAGCTTTTCAATGCCATTTTTGTAGTACGATTTGTCTTTTGTCTCTGTTTCGGCGATTTCTTTCTCATCGGCTTTTAATAGGGACTTTAAGCAGTTCTTCAAATAGATCACTCATCCTTATCCGTATACGTAACGTAACGGAGATACTTACGTAATTAATCAAAAAGAAGTATAAAGCAAATATGTTCGTAACGTATCCATACATGTGTTTTAATTTTCAACTCAAGAGATAGTGAGTACTATCACCTAGATATCTACTAAAAAATAGTCTTTCTTAAAGTGACCTTTTGCGTTTCTTGGTCGTTTGGTCGTTGAAAAACGCGAACACGGAACGCAATACGTACGTTAGGTACTTGTGACGGATTGATACGTATCACGTAACGTAACGAAGCCCACGTATTGCTTCTGCACATGCGCATTACGATACGTATACGGATAAGTGGTGATAACATTCTCTTCAGGTCTGCCAATAGGAAGTAGTCACCCAATTCATTGAGTTTGACCATCGTTCTCATCGACTTGTGACATGGCGCATTGTCTTGGTGAAACATTTTTTTTCCTAAAATGATATCCATATATGTCCATATGATATATTTACAATATCTGCTATCAACTTCACTTGACGGTAATTCAAAATTATTTTGTGAAATTTTTAAAGGTTTTCGTCCACTGCGCTCGCCGCTTCCGGTGCTCATTTCACCACGTTTAAACTTAGCGTACCATCAATGATGGTTGATTGTCCTGGCGCAGAGTCAGGAAACTCTTCATCAAGCCAAGATTTTGCTTCAACTGTATTTTTCCCTCCAAATAGTAATATTTTATCAGCACCTGAGATTCTTTTTTTATTTTTTTTTCAAAAACAAACGCTGCTGTGTATATTTTAATTTGATTTATAATACGAATAATGTATTGAATGAAACAATTTTCATTTCAAACATAAAATTTTACGCGCCATTTGCAAAGGCTGCTATCATCGATGTAATGCAGTATGACGTACTAGTACTAGTCCAAACATACGTATCGACCTTATGTGACCAATTATACAGCGTTGCTGAAAAGTTTAGCACCAAGGGATTATTTTTGAAACGGATACGAGACTTCTCAGCAACGCTGTATAAGCGCAGTGAATAAAAACCCTAGACAGGTAAGCTTTACGCTGGAGTGGTCCAATTTCCAAGTAATCCTATTGTCCCAAAACGCCAGGAAATCTGTTTAATATAATTTTGACACTTTATATTGTCTGATATAATTGAAAGGGCTCCCCCATAGTATTTATTTCATGAAAATTTCATGACTATCATAGTCAGTCATAAGCAAAATCACGTTTTAAATGTAAATTTGTCACTTACCATGTCGTGTTGACAAAGGTTTTGTACCTTCTATGCACACAACGATACTAAAAACCAAAATCAGAAAATGAAACAACATTTTACAAAAGTTAAAATTTCTTTTTTAATTCATTGCAATTTTACTTTATATACTTCAAACTGCATACCAATTAACAATTAGTTTACAGTGAGATTGTTTTTTATCGATATATGACGTGTTAAATGGTACATTTTTCGTTATTTTTCCAGTTGCTACAGTTTAATCGGTAGGTAATTACCATTATGACTACAAAAAACAGATTATAGCAATCATATCCTAGTGACGTGAAGATAGCATGTACATGCACACGAAGTACTAACAGGTATATTTAAAAATTTTAAAATATCTTGAATATCTTATCCTATCTAAGTGGCTGAAGCCGGCCCAGTTTTTAACTTTGATGAATTCATAAAACAATTTTGTCCACGACCAACTAATAATAAGTCAATATTTTACCTCCTA
>CAJUYI010005242.1:0-16161 GCA_910591695.1 Galerucella pusilla
AAGGTTCGAAAAATCTCAAATTTGGGTACTTTTAACCCTGAATCATATACAGTGTGGAAACCACTTATGGAATAAAATTCTTCATGTCATTATTTTAGAAAATTATAAGAAATGCCGAGACACGTCAACTTTTGAATTGAGTTGTGCGTTATGTAAACATAAATTTAAATGTACAGGGTGATTCACGCAAGTATGCCATAGTCGGTGTTGTTTTTTTAAATGAAACACCCTGTATATTTGCATATTTTTGAAATGGTCAATTATGAATTATACAGGGTGAAATTTTGAAATTAATAATTTATTACACTTGAAATATTGGTACTTTTTTAAATTAGCTAAATATGGATTTATCAGAAATCTAAACTAACTAATTATCAGACGTATTTGTATATTAAACAAAACCTGCTACGCCCATGAATTTTATCATAAATACCTAAAAATTGCCTGAAACCGCCAATAAATTAGACAAAATCGGTAAATAATGTGGATTGTTTTATATTCTGTTTATACTGAAAAAGTAAAATCTTTGTCAAACACTCTTTCCTTGTCGACATAACAATGAAATATTTAACTGAGACTCACCGAATTAAGATTTTAATGATGATCGGGTACGGGGATAACTGCAGAAGTCAAGTTGAAGTGGCAAACTTATTTAATCATAGGTATCCTGAATTGCCTAATATTTCACAAAGTACTGTGTCTGAAATTCATGCACAATTCAGAGAACTTGGACATGTGAAACCATTGAAAAGAAAACCACACTTCGTTGAAGATGATGTGAAAGTGGATATTTTGTTAAGTGTCGAAGAGAATCCAACTTCAAGTACACGTCAAATTGCCCGTGAAAATAATGTTAGTCATACAACTGTTCTAAGATGTCTTCATAAATAAAAACTTCATCCCTACAAATTATTTTTTGTGCAGGAGTTAACAGAAGACGATCCAGATCGTAGAATGGATTTCTGCGAAAGATTGATGAATAAGCTGAACAGAAATGAGATAGCTCTTGGAACCATTCTTTTTTCTGACATCTCACATTGAATGAGAGGTAAACCGACAGAACTGTAGATATTGGTCAGCAGAGAATCCTAATTGGATGCGTGAGACACATACTCAGTACCCTCAAAAGGTGAACATTTGGGCCGGTATCATGGGCGACCATATTATTGGTCCTATATTTATAGATGGAAATTGGACAGCTGAAAAATATTTAAATATGCTTAGAAATTAAGTTATTTCTGCGTTGGCAAACTTATATCCCAACGCAATAGATCCTAGCTTACCGAATGAAAATGTTTGGTTCCAGCAAGACGGGGCAACACCCCATTATGCTTTGATGGTAAGAACTTATTTAGATGAAATCTTCCCCAATAAATGGATTGGACGAAGAGGTACTATTGAGTGGCCAGCTAGATCGCCAGACCTTACGACGTTAGATTTTTTTCTAACTAGCATTGTAGACCTTAAAGACAGGATAACTACAGAAATACGGAATATTTGACCTCAAACTTTAAACTAGTACCTATCACTTGAGATTCGGAAATATTTCATTGTTTATACCTATTTTCAGTATTTCACCAAGCCAAGTAGCTTGGCTTGAAAACAAAAAGCTTGGCTTGGGTTGGTTACCAATCTTTTTCAATCTTAACCAAGCTTTTTCACCCACCTGGCCGATCACGTGTTACGTCTACTAACCGTTCTCTCCTCCGTCCTTTGCTTTAACGTTTAATTCTTAGATTTCTCAGTCCTAGTCAAAGCTCACAGTTAACCTGTTGAAACAAGTTACAAAAAATATGAGTGACAACAATATCTATTAGATATCGTCGATATCGAGGAACCCTTTGAAGACAGCGGATCCGAATATGTGGCAGAGGAAGGGGAAGAAAGTTTTGACAAGAAAATTGGTAATTAAGCATAAAACCTTTTTTTAACGCACATCCTAAGAACTTCCGTAGAGAACATTAAATAGATTATCCAGTTACTTTAAAAACATTTATTACATTATTGTTAACAGTTAATACCTTCAAAAGCTTGGAAGCTTGAAGAAGCTTGAAAGCTTGGCTTGAAAAAGCTTGGTTGTTCAAGCTTCTTAAAAAAAAAGCTTGGGTTGAGAAAAAATGGCTAGGCATGGCTTGGTATTTTTAAAAGCCTGTGAATCTCTGCCTATTTCAGAATTGTTTATTAAGCGCGTCCACAAGTATGTGTCCCTTACCTTTAGGTATCTTATATGCTGCATTAAAAAAGTAGTGTAGTTTATTATAAGTATTATCGAAACCCTCCTACCTGAAGGTGTAAGGAATAAATTCTATCAATAAATATTATGAACAAATTCTGCCTATTTCTTTTTGTTTCGTGCTATTTGTTTCCAGGTTTTGTTTCTCTTATTTAGGCACTCCACTACCTCATCATTCCAACTTTTTTCAGTCTTCCTCTCGCTCTCTTTTGTGCTGATTTCGCCTCCCATATTTGCTTGGTTTTTCTGTCGTCTTTCATCCTTATTAGATGTCCGAACCATCTAAGTCTAAGTTGTTGTCTTTCTATACTATTCAATATAAGGTTCTACTTCAAGCTCTTTTCGTACATCTTCGTGTCATATTTTGTTCATTTCTAGCTCTTGCATCCATACATTAAGACTGGTCTGTAGATTGTTTTGTAAACTATTAATTTTGTTTTCTTACTGATTTCTCTTCTACTCCAAAATTTCTTATTTAGGGCGTAAAACAGTTTGGTTGCGCTTTCTATTCTATTGTTTATTTATAAATCGTTTTTTCTTTCGTTTTGAACTGTAATTCCCAGATATTTAAAATTATCTATCTGTTCTGTTTCTTTGTTTTTCATCTTCTCCTATTACCATCATCTTAGTATTTTCGATGTTTATTTTCAAATTTCTTTGGTTAACCCTCCAGTGGTCGCGCGAATATTTGTAGCGAGTTTGGTCGCGCACTGTCTCTGAGACCGGGTTGCAAAAAAATTTTTCCTTAACCTTTTTTGTCGTTTGACCGTCGACATATTATTTAACTGATCATTATTAAATATTATCACTAAATTTTAACATATAAAACATATTTTTTATCCGCAAAAAAAATAGATGAAAAAAATAACTTCAAAAATGTAGAACTTTATTTAGGTACAAAAATAAAAAAAATACAACATTGTGAGTAGAAAAATATAACAAAAAGCAACATTCTAAATAATACTAAATGTATTCAAAATAAAATTTCCTAATTATTCCACTTCTGTCGGGGTTTGTTTGCACCTAGAACATATCGGTGTTAAATGCTCCAAACACATATAAGTATTGCACTGATAGCAGGAAAATCTCGTTTTTCGATTTTTCCGCCACCCACACTCGGCACATCTACCTGGTGGAACATTAACTTCTGCAGCAGCTGTTTCTTGGTCTGTTATTTCTTGGAGGCGAAACGATTAAAAAACATCTACTACTTACTTCATCACTCAAAAAACTGTAACGTAATCAGTCGCGCCGGTCTGTGACACCGGTTTATTATTTATAAAAAAAACTACAAACTCTACCATAGTCAAATTTGCACTAGGCATTGCTACCCGCGATCGTTACAGCTACTGAGAGAGGCATACCACCATCCCCTCTTTTTCTTTAAAATTTATCCAGAAAACGAATAACCCGGTCTCATAGACAAGTACGCGACCACTGAAAGGTTAAGAACCATGTCCCATATATCTAAATTTTCTTGCAGGTCGTTTTCAACAAATTTTAGAGAACTTAATGATTAATAACATTGTTTTCTTCAACTATTTTGATAAAGTTGAAATATTTTTAAATATAAATGATAATTAATAATTCAGGACACAGAGGGATGCGGGGTATCAGTCAGAAGCGATGCTTAAAGGTAAGCACGCATACTTTTGAGCGCGCTTAATGAACAACAACAGGTATAAACAATTAGGTACATTTTCTGAATCTCAAGTAAGAATATTATCAACTATTGCATGAAGAATTCGAAAAAAAATATTTTTCACATTCATTCTTCATTTTATACATTAAGTATGCATGGGTCAAAAAATCCCAAATTTGAGATTTTTCAAACCTTCAAAGATCCATACCTCTAAAAATATTAACTTTATCGTAAAAAGTCATGGGATCTTTTTTATTTGTATTCAAATATTTATAAAATATCTGGTTGGAAAACCAAAATTACTTGTAATTGTTTAAACATCTTCGGTTTAAACAATATGGAACGGGTTTGCCCCGTAACATGCATTTATATCATCGGTATGGCAATTTAAAGAGGATCGCTAAAAAATTTTTAGTGAAATAGTTTTCGGTACTCATGCGCCGATTCCGCCTGGACTTAGCCTAGTACGGTTACAATTTTAGTTTTAATATTGTGTAGGACGTAAATCATTTGATGCATTAAATGCTTTATTTTCAGTATCAATGTGATTAACATCTCCCACTAGGTGCATTGTATGTTCACAACCGTAACAACAGCTCAGAAATAGGCTGAGTAGATTTGTAGTAAGAAGACAATCTCTAAATGTAAAGACTTATAAACTGCATTATATTAATTTTCAGTCAATTTGAATAACTTTATCTGTATTTTTATGAAGACCATCTTCATGAATTGAAAATAGTTTTGTTTATGTGTCTTGAGAAATAAACAGAAATAAACACTTACTCCATTTATTTCGTTCATATTGCAAACAATTTAGATACAATATTTCATACTGTACTAGCAGGGAAACCGTAGTTTGGGAATGCTGAGCCGCAGGAAGAGACGATGGTGGTGTAGGCCTTGGATACAAAGGAAGGAAGAATTAGGAGCATCCTCAATACTTTCAGGAGAGTTAAAAGAAGAGGACCCAGAAACTTAAAGAAATGTATTACGTATCTCAGTTCTTAAGCTACAAGATTAGCTGGAATTCACAAATAAAAACAACAGTATACGTGTGAACAACAGACGTGTTTGTCTACTCGACGCTGGCGCGCGACTCATGTGGTCAGACTGCGCTGCTAGCTGGCGCCAGCGAGCGCGAGTGGATCACGTGACCTTTTAGTCGCCGCTGCCTGCTACCAAAAGTTTTTTGATTATTTTAGGATGATGCCTGAAACTTTTCCTCACATTTTGGGGAAAGCTGCGCCTCGCCTAATGAAGGATTCAAACTTCAGGACTTGTATTGCTCCAGAAGAGAAGTTGATGGTTACGCTTTTTTTCTTTGGTATCCCAAATGGCACTTTTTTCCCGCACAAGTGTTATCAACAGTTTATCTACCTCTGCAATGTGCCTGCAACCAAGCGGCGAGTGTAATCAAAATATTTTGTTTCTACTCGCGCAAGTAAAATAGTTGCGCCAGCATGCACAACCAACGTGCTTGCAGCGCCCTCGTGCACGCTGCCACATATCACTGATCTTTTGTAAATTTGTTTGCTTATGCACGCACGTGCAACTAGTCCACTCAAGCACCCGTGCAACCAATGTATTTGAATCCTTACTCACAGCGTGAGATCAAAAGAAAACATTCCAGTTGGTGTGCGCTTTGTGTGTCAAAATAGAATACCTTGAATTAACGAATATAGCTAAAAAGTATCGTTTTCTGCAATTCCTATCTAAAGTACCTTATGTCGGAATAAAACGGTATAAGCTAAACAGGAAATTTAAGGTCAGACCTGACTGAAACCATAAGGAAACCGTCATTTAGCCATATGTTTTTGCATAAAAGAATGTTCACAGTTTTCGTGATGGAAAAA
Organism: Galerucella pusilla; assembly: GCA_910591695.1. Classification (NCBI taxonomy): domain Eukaryota; kingdom Metazoa; phylum Arthropoda; class Insecta; order Coleoptera; family Chrysomelidae; genus Galerucella; species Galerucella pusilla. The sequence continues at coordinate 5,729 of CAJUYI010005242.1, forward strand.
CCTTTATTCCTTGGTTATTCAGCATACCCTTAGCAATTCTTCAAATGTCACCTTATTCATGTTTTGAAAATACCTAAACTTGCAGATTTAGTTTTTGGGATGAAAATTATCAAAATCCTCCTACACTCTCATAAATTGTGCGTGTAAAACTAAAATTTCAAATTAAAACTGTAAATTTTGTAAAATTCTCAGTTTTGAATTAACAATTTACAGTTTTAACATAGCTTCTGGGGCGACGACCCAGCACTGTAGTGGAACGATAATTACAGTCAAGCAAGGTCGGACATGGTTAGTACTTGGATGGGTGACGACCATGTCAGGGAAAACCATCGTATAGGGCCCGTACAGCCTGCAGCGGACTAGCATATCACAGCTCGCAGGCATTATACCAATGAGCACGAGGTATAATGTAGATATGCCGTCTTTCGGAGGAGACGTAAAACCGAGGTCCCGAGTCCATGGATGTTGGGCTCGTTAAAGAACGCTACCACTGGTTGGAACACTAGTGGGTTCGCCAAAATTTCCGGTTAGGGGTAGAGTGCTCCCGGCGTCGGTGATTAGCCTCAGTCGCAGAAATAGACCGACGTTAAATAACAGAATAAAAAAAAAAACATAGCTTCTAGTCTAAATCGAGAGATTCGTAAAATATACAGTTGAAACTATGAACTCAAGTTTGTGGTTTGAACTGTCCATTTAGATTTACAGTTCGGAATATAAATTTCAACAGGCCCTCCTCACTCAGTTCACACTTTGAACTAGGAGATTATCAGAATCTACAGTTTAAATGAGCAATTTTCTGTTTAAACTAAAAAATTTAACAAAGTCTACAGTTAAAGCTGGGAATTTAACCAAATTTATAGTTAAAACTGGAAACTCAAATTCATAAAAAAACTCCCCTTAAGACTATACATTTTAACAGATCCTTTTCCTTCAACTTACGGTTGAACTAGATAATTCACGGAATCTACAATTTGAATTGAGAATTTAACCAAATTTACATTTAAAATCAGAATTTTAAATTCCTAGTTCTGTTATTTTTGTTTTGTTTTTTGAACTAATAGCTTAGAATGTACATTTCAACATACAATTCACAGTTATACTGGAAAATTTTACATAATCTTGAATTCGTATCTCAAGCAATATACTTTTCAGCTCAAATAGGAAATTTTAACAGACAATTGAACACACAAATTCCTAGTTTAAATTGTTGTTTCAAATGGATCCACTTCATACAAGTCTTAATTTGAAGTTGAAATATAACCTTTCTCACTTGCCTAATTGAAATTCCCTTATTTTATAATATGAAAGATGAAATTCAAATTAAAAAAACATGTTTTAGAATAGTTATTTATGATGAAGTGCGTGAAGTTATACTTTTGCGTACAAGCTGCGAAAATGTAAGGCACGAACGTAGCGAGTGCCTTTTTCGCAACTAGTGGGCAAAAGTGCTTCACGCACAAGTGTCATACAAAACTTTATCTACGACCACATAAAGAAAAAATAAAAAAATGTGCTCTAAAGCGGTTAAAAAACATAAAAATAAATTTTTTATAAACAAATATATAGGTACACAACGAATTCTAATTCCAGGTGGTGTGCAATCCGAAGAAATACATTGTTCTTGAGGTTCTTCCATTTGAAATGAATATAACAGAAAATGTTTCTCACTATGTCTGACACTTCTGTCAAATTTACTGACAGCACAAAAGTTTATACAACAAACGACTAAATTCAAGGCAACTCGATCATTACGTGTTAAAATAAAAACCCCATTTTAAAAGCATTGGTCATTTACGCACGCTTTTGCGTGTTATAATGAAAGTCCCATATAAAAAGCATTGTTCAATTACGCACGCTTTCCAACTTATGTATAATGTATGATATCACACATTTTTTTGGTTGGTAAATGCAATAACTATCTTTTTATTGGTGAAGCATTTTACTTATTTCCCAGACAGCACAAGCACGTACCTAAAACGTTTCCAGGATGTCCGTTATCAGACATTCGATATCCCAGGAACGTCCGTTCCAGGACCTTAGCCGTCCTCAGGACGTCCTGAGGACATCTTTTGTTACTAAACCATACGTCCCTGGGAAGTCCTAATAAGAACATTCCAAGTACGTCCCTTAATTTTGATAATGGACCTCCCAAGTACGTCCTCTGATTTTTTTTAATGGACCTCCGTAGGATCTTTTCAATGGACTCAGGAAAAATTATTGAGAATAAATACCATAATATGTCTATATACATTTATTCAAATTTTTATACATTCATATATAAGGACCAGAATAGAGTAATTTTCACAATTTTCCATGCCTTCAATTTTTGTAGGAAAATCAGGATTGAGGTTATGTACAGTTGCATCTTCCATGGGGCCATTTAACAGGTTAAGCGCCATAGCGGACACCGGTGTCCGATACGAGACATTCTTGCCAGGCCATGGCGGACACGGGTGACCGCCCGATTTAAAAATTTTTATCGGTTCCGCCCAGGCCAAGCGGATACGCTCCCATCCACTTAAGCATGGTAACGTGTCCGCCCTGGCCCTGCACTACTAAACGCTGATTTCAGGATATTTGTAGCAACCTAAAATGATGAGTATAAAATAATAAAAATATCTTGGCCTGGAGGGAAGTTTTTCAAAAAGCAGCTTGGCGCTTAACCTGTTAAAATGATTTGTCGATGAGATACATCACTACTACTGCAATAAACGTCGATGTCTTCAGCACAAAATGCCGACCCCGCCGGTATACGGCAACTTTAAGTCTCTTGGCACGCATATAGTATTTTTTCATGAATGCCATGTTAATAAATGGAATAAGATGATCTTATTTTATTCACACTTACGTGAAATAAGTACCACTGGGTTCAACAAGACATTATATTAAATATCACAACACTTAACTTTACCAAATATATACTCTTGTCTCTAATTATATTACACACACAGAAACGAAAAACAACCAAAGTGGCGACTGACATAGATGGTGGGAGCCGAAATGTCACGCTGTCACGCATGCGCATTTAATGAATAGAAATAATTGTGCTGAATAAAAAAAATAAATTAATTATGTATTCTTTGGTTTTTGTTTATTATATACCAAAAAATTGTAAGTAACTGTAATTTCTAATAACGATGTGTATTATTTAAAAATTTTTGATTCTAGTTTTTGTGCGTCCCCAGGACGTACAAATTAGAACGTCCCTAATACGTACAAATTAGAACGTCCCTAGTACGTACAAATTAGGTCTGGGACGTTGGGACCAATTTAGGACTCAATATGGACGTCCTAAGGATATCCTGTGCTATCTGGGTTAAAGCACGCCTCAGCGTGCTAAAATCGAACTTTAAAACACGCGGGTTTTTCAAAGCTACCATGGCAACATCAACTACTCGAGAAACGAAGTCTAAATGACAATTATTGATCTGACAGCAGTACTTTGTAACGTCAAAACCTTCATTCGAACAATATTTAACAATTTCAATTTTATAAATGAAAATGTAAAGTACAGTTGGTGTCGTTTGAGATATTAACATTTCGATTTCTCATATCGGAGGAATTGGTATTTAAATTGATACTTTTAACATTCTCAGAACTCAATGAGGTTGAACTTCCATCAAAATGCAAATTAGTTGATGTTTTCCTCATTTCCATCACAACGCAAATCAACAATTTTTTTACATTATTAGTTCTTATTTCCATTTCTTGTTGTTTTAGTAGTGATAGATACCAGTATTTATAATTTCAAAGTGCACCAATAAAAAAAATAGCGTGAACTATTCGTGGATAACTGGTCTCTAAAACACTTGCTATATTTCGAGCACTCCGGCTTCGCCGTCGTGCTCGAAAAATCGCGCGTGCTTTAAAGATCTTAATATCCACTCATACTATAATATACTATTTTATTTCCATCCAATAAAATAAATGCATCACGTGAAATTTTAATCAGTTTCCAAGGATCAACTGCTGCAGCAGAGCATCAACAAATCCGAACTGGGTTAATGATCGCTATAAAAGATGGAAAGCTCATTACGATCGACAGATAATCCCTAGACCATTAAAAGTATAATATGCCCATAAAAATTCCGTTAGCTTAGTAGATATTTTGATGTCGCGTTATTGACGTCTACGAACCGGTCTACTCAGATCCGGAATAAAATTGAAAGATCGATACAGACTTCTGTTAGATTTAAGTACAAAGAAGAAAAAAAAGGGGGGGAAATTGAAAAGCAAAGTGCGATTTGATTAAAACTGCTGTTTATCACAAACCATATTAAGGTCAAGGCCGCTTTATATAGTGCATACAACGTGCAAGAAATTGCAGCAATTTCTTGCAAGGTCAGTATATTGCAAATGATGAATATTGCATACTTCTTGACATCATGCAATTCTCTTTCATTGCAACATCACTGCCAACCCAATCAATAGTGAAAAGAAAAAAGTGTATAATAAACTCAAAAAATAATTTATTGAAACAAAATATGTGAAGTTTATTATTATTTGAAATGAAGATAGTGAATGTGAGAGAAACTCGGAAATAAAAACTAAGTGAATTACGAATTACAAAACATCTGTCACCACAATCAGCTGATAGGTATATCATTCACTGTTTTGCAGATAGTACAAAATATTCTTAGAATTTGACCATTATTAAACTAAACATTTTTTTATTTTTTGCATTTTTTATAATATCTGCAAAATATAAGTAATAAATTGAAGCGTATACGGTGACCATCCTTTATTTTTCAACAGTTTGACGGAAGAAAGACTTTTCAATGAAAAAGTTACTTCACTGTAAAAAAATATTTCATTTTTCAACATCCTTGGGAAGTTCCGCAAAATGCGTTTGTCTCTGCAGTCACCCCTTCATTTGTCGGAGCTCGCTTTCCTCCAAGCCATTTTTTGGAGCTTGGGAACAAAAAGTAATCGGATGGAGCCAGATTAGGTGAATATGGCGGATGAGGCAATAAATCGTAACGCAGGTCGGCTTATTTCTCTGCAACAATAGCGGACGAATGAGCAGAAACATTGTCGTGATGGAAGACAACTTTCTCCTTAACTTCGGTATCAAAACGTGTCAGCAAATCAGCATAATAGTGGCCAGTTATTGTTTTCCGTTTTTCTAAATAATCAATGAAGATAATACCTTTGGAATCCCAAAACACTGTGGCCAAGACCTTATTGCTTTCTGGGGAAAGATCCATTGTTTCGACTGTATTTTTGTTTCTGTGGTATAATGATGTGCCTACTTCAAGTTTCATCTACAGAGTCGACGGAAAAATTCAATTGAATTACGATTGAAAATATCCAAACCTGCGTTTGAATTTTTAATGCGAGCGAGCTTTTGATCAGCTTTAAGCAATCGCGGCTCCCACCTTGCAAAATCTTTTATCATATTATGTAACCTTTCATGTTAAGTATTGCATACCCATTTCATTGAAGAAACATTTATTTCATTAGCTATCCCACCTACTTTTATTCGACGATCGCTAAGTACAACGGCACGGATTTTATTAACCATTTCTGGAGTAGTCACTTTTAAAAGAAGATAACCACTTACAAATCATTACATGGAACTGAGCACATTCAGAATAATATTTACGTAAATTTTCCTCGGTTCCTTCAATTGTTTTTCCACGTAAAAAATAATGTATAATAATAATTAACACTCGAAATTATTTTTCCCATATTTACCCAACAACGAAGACAGCTTTCTTTAAATCAAGATTAATCTATCTGTCAGATTTATGTACCATTTTGGCAGATGACATCAGAGCCTAAGAATCTAATCACCGTAGCTGTTGCCAACCTCTGAAAAGTCACTCTTCTTTCAAACCACCCTTGTATTTTCAAATTTTTTTGATAATTCCACTCCCTGAGTCAGTTTCGTTTCATTAGATTATCACAATTTTTTCTATTGTTCAACAACTCTAGTATCATATGATTTCTTACCGCCAGTGGCGCTGGTATATCGCTTGAAGCTTGAATTCGAAAGGACGTGGAGTCAATCTCCATGATTAATTGATTAATTTTAAACATATTTGCCATATCCATCCTTGGAAGTCGATATTTCAATTACTTCCAATGCTACTGAGTAGCAGTGACGGCCAGTGGTTAATTTTATAGGGGAGTCATAGGTGATGTGACGCCACTGAACGCCACTGACTAGACCCCCGGAGGCCTATTCTTTCGAAAAACCATGCCCAATTTTGGCTCAGACGTAGTTGAAAACATTAAAAAAGCAAAATGTGACAAAACCACAGTGACAAACATTTTTTATGGTTCACGCTTATTTTATATAAAAATAATGCTCTCTTGAAAAACAACCAAATTCTATTTATTTTTATTCATATTAAATATTATAAACTTAAATTAAATGCTAATTAGTCTAAAATTATTCGCAATAATCAGACAAACGAAACGTAAAATGCATCACTTACCTACTTCAAATCTGTAAATTCAATTAGTCAAATCACAAATCATACATAGACCTGCGAAAATTGCGATGAACTTTTTTCCTTTTTTTTAATTTCTTGGGAAATTAAACCACAATATTTTTGAATTCTTTATTTCAACGTTTCGGTAGCGTTCCAGCTACCGTTGTCAAGAGAAAATAAGTAGAAATTAATTTTTTTATCCCTAACTGACACAACAGAAAAAATTTGACAACTAGACAATCAAAAATTGTGGTTTAATTTCCCAAGAAATTAAAAAAAAGAATAAATAATATACCACAAGGAACATACAAAAGATATGAACTTTTTTGTTCTCGTCCTTGCTAGTCTGTGTAATTATCAAATCTGGAAGAGGACGACCACTTTCCTTTAGGTTTAATAGTATTCCAAAATTCAGTTCACTTTTATTTCTCAAATTTTGAACCATTTGCACCACACACATAATAACAGGCGTAAAATAAACTAACACCGAACAACTAAGACACAAGCCCTTTAAAAAAACCAATCAAAAATAATAACAATAACAACTTATTACTGCAAAACACAGCTCATTATTTGGCTTGAAATGCTCATTCCTTTGAATTAAAATATAGCGCGGCCTGCCAACCCCTCTACTCATTTATTTTCTAAGCGTGAAATAATCAGCCCATGTAAGTCAATTATGAGTCAATACACGTCTATATTAACCCGAGCTATTGACCCAGCACCTGTAAACTCTCATGGCGCGAAGATGCGAAGATTGTCAGTGATCGGCAAATTCCGTCCCCATTTAACGCCTTGAGGTCATCGGTGGACACTAGCCTGCTTTCCAATTTTGATTTTCGCCGAGTTCTATAGTGGGTATATTTTTTTTTATATACTTATTTCATTATTTTCTTATATTTTTTACTGGGAGGTCATTAACCCAATGACCTAATGGAGGAGCTGCCACTGCTGACGAGGTTAAAACAACCTGCTTTTTAGTTGCCACACATAAAGCTGATAGCGGAGATGGTAGCACAGCGGAGGACGGAGAGGAGTTCGGACTCTGGCTACACATGTCGCGGATTTTGAAGCTTATTTTGAGCCGCATGAAAAAATCCATATTTTCTTTAGTTGTTTAGTCTGGCCTGTGATAATACTACGCAAAAATGTCTTTTGCTAACTTATATTTAATGGAAAATTCTGAATTGAAATTCAGAATTTTATCCAATAAACGAGAAGTTTGGGTTCATGATGTTAACAAGAGTAGGGAAACTCATGGAGAATCTCATCATCTTCATGCCAAGTTAAGAAAGATATCCCCAAAAATTTCTCGAATATCCACAAATCACAAAATTTCAACTCGAACACCGCGTGCAAAAATATCTCATAAATTTGAACGCTCCGCAACCATCTAGCAGGTACGCGTTATTCCGCCCCACTTCCCGCAGTATGTGTAGCCACGTACGTTTACTTTCATGCCATTGAACGCTCCGCTGTCCTCTCCGCACTCCTCTCCGCTCCGCTGACCGCCTTATGTGCGGCCGCCCACTTTAGTAGAGTTTGTTCAACTATCCTTTCCGGTTACGTCATACATTGTCCAGCTTGCTCTCTCGTTCATGAAATGGATGAGACGGAATTAGAGAGATATTGCTTGTTTAGAAATGGTCTGCGGTAATTACGTTTGCGGTATTTTAACGTTTTTAAATGCGCGATTCACTTCTTCACGTCTCTAACGCTAATAACGTTAGCGCTTCGCGTAATTCACGGTTACATATCGTTGAGTGTTATTATAAATACGGCACATAATTATTGTCCTGCGCAGTTAACAAAATAGAACAAATCGCATCGGATTTCTGAGGTTAAGGTTATTGTTTATCAATGTGTTTATTGTTTAGATGGTGTTTAGTTTGTTTTGTGGTTTGCGTTTAAAATATGCAAATAGTAAGGATGTTTGGTTTTTGATTTTTTTTTAAATTATAGGTATATTAATAATAATAATAATAAAGGTCTTTATTAACAAGTTTTTATAGTTACAAAAGAAACAAAAAAAAACAATAAAATTAACAGTCGGGCGAGGTTCAAACTACCCACTTGTGACAGCGGGCGTCTGTTCTACCACCTATCCCTTTAATAATAGGTCGATGCTCGCATCTTATATACAATAAAAAAAAAGTATACTAGAGGAAATAATCAATAAAAGGAACAATGAGGTAAATTAATAAGCTGTGGAACAAAAAATAAATAAACAATGAAAAAAAAGAAAAAAAAAAGATTAATTATTAGGATTATCAGTTAAAAATGTATGTAGTTTCAACTTAAATGATTGCAATGATTTGGAAGCTCTAACTGTAACTGGCAAGTTATTATAAATATTTGTGATACTATAACTAAACGAACGCTTGAACAATGCATTATGATACAGCGGAGGAGTGAGTGTACCCTTAAAACGGACATTTAAATTGTGTACATCAGTTCTGAATTTCACTTTCCTGGAAAGGTAAACAGGAGTTTTATTAGAAATGAGTTTATAAAATAAGCACCCGGAATGTAATAATCTTCGTTGCTTCATTTTTAACCACCCCAATTTACCATAGAATTTACTAATGTGATCATATTTCCTCGCTCCATAAATAAACCTCACACAGCTGTTTTGCAATTTTTGTATCCTATCTTCATCAAATTTATATTATTATATTATTATATTATATATATTATATTATATATATTATATATTATATTATTATACAGTAAAAGACATGTTATGCCACTTCCTACATAACGCAGCGCTACATTATAAAATTATAGTATTGTCAATAGCTCTTATTTCCAAATAAATTTCAGGCATGTATTAAAATAGCGCTACATAAATACCGCACTGTATGCGGTATTGCAATTGGCAATATCTCTCTATTATTATGTTATTAACGTATTTCTTATCTAAGGTCGACATAAATTTCATCTGTTACTTTTGACAGTTCAGTTGTCATATTTTGAAAAAATTTCTTAACATAATATATCATTGATTATGATATTGAGGTTTAGTGTAAAATAACATTCAACTAATATAAGACGTAAAACAGCAGAATACGTCACCAATTATGACGTAACGACAAAGGATGGTTGAACAAACTCTACTAGAATTATCTTGATCCGATTCTGTGCGCTGTAGCGATGTTCTAAATCACTGTTTTTCAATCAGTTTTCAACGGTTAAAAATAAATGTAAGTGAAGAGTACAGAAACCCGTTCTCTTAGTTTCCAGTCAGCATTTTTTATGTCGATTTACGACGCCGTGTAAAGCGACACTGAGCGTGTTTCGAGTTTAAATTGTATTTTTAATTCGTTTTTGTTTTACTTTCAGCGCTTTATATTTGCTCGATTAGATAACACAATCCGATAAAAATGAACATTTTTATTCCAAATTGAATGTCCCATTCAAATTTAAAACGAATAAATATACGACTGAATTTATTGCAATAGTATTATCAAAAGAGAAAATAAATTAACATTCAAATATTCAATTTAACAATTGACGATTTTCTATACTACGAATATTTGAACAATGATTTTCATTTAAAAAAAAACAATATTTTTAACTGAGTTGAATAAATATACACATGTGAAACGCAATTAAATAATTTATTTACATTTGATATAAAAATATTTTTTATTAAAATAGTTATTTATGTATTAAGAGCGAAAAGTGAGTAATTATTATTGTTCGAAAGCAAGGGTTAACGAGCGACGCGAAGTAGAGCGCGTGAATCGCTTGAGAACAATAATTCCACTTTTAGCTCGCAATACATATAACATTTTTTCTACAATCACTTCAATATATTATATTATAACTAATACAATAAATAAATTCATACTTCTTATTCCAAGTCACTGTCACTGTCAATACAATTATGTTTTTCTACAATCACATTGAAAAGTAGGCTTTTTCGCTTGCCATTGACAACGAAAAGTTGACGTTTCTTGAGGAGAGTTACTTTACGCTCGCCGAGCGTAA
>CAJUYI010005244.1:0-16158 GCA_910591695.1 Galerucella pusilla
TATTGTGTAGTATAGTCTATCGAAGAAAAAAGCTAATATAAGTTGTGTGTTTCGTCATTTTGCAGAAGAAAATTATGATTTTGATCTGTCTTACAATCTTGGCAATAATTATCACATGCACCATTGGAGGATATCTTGGATTGGTGTAAATTTTTCGTAAGTATCTTTTTTTTAAAACATCTCAGCATTTTCAGTATATACAGGGTGTACCAATCTTAAGACAAAGTTCGGTTAATTTAAGAAATATCAAACAATTTTATTGAGAAAAATAGTAGATGTCCACATTTTGAAATGATCTCGAACTATACAGAGTGTTGCATAAAAACAAAACATGATTTTTCAAATAAGAGCCAATGTATAGTATTCCGAGTTCGGATTGCCACTTTTTTTTGGAGCTTTTGATTTAAGATTTTGCTACGTTGTTTAAAAGGTATGGACACGTCTACATGAAAATTGTAGGTGAATCAACGTACTGCAAATTACAGTACGTTGAATATAAAAAAAAACAGAGTTTCGAAAAATTATGCAATACATTGTAATGTCTCTCATATGATGTATTCACCTATTCCTTGTCCTATAAAGCGAACAAGTCAGTAATAGGCTACCTGACGCCAGTAAAGCACGGGTCACATTAGGATGGTTGCCAGCCGCTGATTATCAGCGGAATGCGGTTTTTTGCATTCGGTTCGGAAAATTATTTGTAAAAAATGTACCTACTTTGTTCCCATTACAAATCGGGAATTGCATCGCTGCAGTCAAAAATGCATGCCAAAAATGCATCTTTTGGGAGGCCTATGTAAATAAGAGTCAGAAATGGCTCAAATCGGGTACCCGGGGGGTTTTCGAGGTCTCTGATCACGATTATGATGTTGAAATTGACCCCCGGACACCTGGGGCTCAGGAACGCCGATGAACCTCGTCTCCGTGAGACTCTCCAAGAAATCACGATGGGAACGAAAAAAACTCCGCGCCCGGGGGTTTTTCGGGTGGCTGAATTCAAATATGGCATCGGCGAACACCCCCCGGACACCTGGTGCCCCCGAACCTCGACCTGGACATCACCCCCGAGAACTTTCTTGACAATATCGACAAAAACAGCCCGGAAATTATTGGAGGCGTGTTTTTTAAGGCGCGAAATCACGATTTCACGTCGAAAACGATCCTTCCACCACCTGGTGCACCGGAACCTGCGCTTGAACATCGTCTCCGAGGGTTTTCAAAACAAAATCGAAAAGGGTGAACCGAAAATCGTTATAAGGGGTTTTTTGGGCCGCTTTAATCAGAATTTTGCGCGGGAAACGACCACCTGAACACCTGGGGCGCTGTACACTGGCCTCGAACGTCTTCTCCGAGAATTTTCCTAACAATATCGCCAGAAACAACCCGAAAATTATTGGAGGGGGGTTTTTGGGCCCCTCAATCCAAATTTCACGTCAAAGAGGAGCCTCCCACCACCTGGCACACCGGAACCTGCGCCTGAACGTTGTCTCCGAGGGTTCTCCAAACAAAATCGAAAAAGACTAACTGAAAATCACCCCATAATTTCACACATTGATTGCCTGGGGTCCTCGAAAAAGTTGATCCAGTCCTGTAAAATTAAAAACTCTGATTTTGAATAGAGCGAGGAGAATTACGACAATTCTGATTAAGCGGCCCAAAAACCCCTTATAACGATTTTCGGTTCACCTTTTTCGATTTTGTTTGGAAAACCCTCGGAGACGATGTTCTAGCACAGGTTGCGGTGCACCAGGTGGTGGGAATGTCGTTTTCGACGTGAAATCGTGATTTCGCGCCTCAAAAAACACGCCTCCAATAATTTCCGGGCTGTTTTTCTCGATATTGTCAAGAAAGTTCTCGTGTTCGCCGATGCCATATTTGAATTCAGCCACCCGAAAAACCCCCGGGCGCGGAGTTTTTTTCGTTCCCCTCGTGATTTCTTGGAGAGTCCCACGGAAACGAGGTTCATCGGCGTTCCTGAGCCCCAGGTGTCAACATCATAATCGTGATCAGAGACCTTGAAAACCCCCGGGTACCCGATTTGAGCCAGTTCTGACTCTTATTTACAGAGTTTTTACATTTATGCATTTTTGGCATGCATTTTTGACTGCAGCGATGCAATTCCCGATTTGTCTTTAGGGAAAAAATTCCGAACTTTTTTGCTTTATCCGCTCGACTATTTTAGTCGCCGCTGCCTGCTACCAAAAGTTGAACATGTCCAACTTCGTCAGCCGCTGGCTGGTCGTGTCAGCTGCGTATTTCGTGGTAACACCAAGCTTCTATTAGCGGTTTCCTCAATTCTCGGCTGGTAACCAGCCTAATGTAACCCGTGCTTAAGAGGAGGTGCGTGACGTCACGTGCTGGGTTTCCGCTCTTTTGATAATTTTTTTCATTAAATCCTAAAACAAATTTTAAATTACGGGGACAATCGCACTAACGAATCACCCTGTATACTCTGTTTAAATACTTACACCGATATTACAGTAGGTTTGTTCCCGTAGCAAGTTCCTAACTGTTATGGACATATTGAGTCTGCGCAGTATCAGAGTTCAGGCTCTGCTGGAACGCTTTTTTGAAACTGCGCAGACTCAATATGTCCGTAACAGATAGGAACTTGCTACGGGAACAAACCTACTGATTACAGTTTTATCTTTTATCTTATTTTTATTTTCAGAAAAGCATATACCGACCCGTCGCATATACATAATTATATAACAATAGCATTGTGTTTTGTTTCAAATGTTTAAAAGAATTGTAAATTTATTATATTATTAAGTTCTAGAAATTCTAGTCAAGCTGTAATATAGTGAGCTAATAAGTAAAATTTGATACTAACTGCATCAAAATTAAAATGTTGTTCGAGAATTTAACACGCCAATCCTCGATTTCAGTCGAAAGTAGCTAAGCTATTTTATAAATTCTGATCTGGGAAAAAAATTGCGACTTGATCCGGCAATTTTGTCTAGTTTTTTTGTCCAATATTGTCTACCGTTTACATATACTTTTGATAGACATTATTTTTGTTTTCTTATCCTATATACTTAGATATTTCGACTTTGTCGTTTCTATTTTCAAACTATTTTATAATATAATAAAATTTCAGTAGCCATCGCTACACAAATATATTATAATCATTGATATAGTATTAAAAATACTATTGAATTGTGCATAATCAATAAAATTATGAATAATTATTAGTTTACAATAGGTTATAACAATAATTATAAGTTATAGCAAATAAAGATCAGCAATTTGTGGGTTGCATGTTATCTGGGAACATTTTACTACACTTATTTTTATCGAACCTGTACTTCACCTATATCTTGAGTCTTCACTACAAACGTTTGCGATAGAAAAATAATTCAGATACATGGTAGCGTTGAGTGTTAAATATATTGGATAAGTTCAAGTTTTTATTCTTATTTGAAACTTTTTTCTTATCCCCTTTCAGGTGGGCTCAAACATAGTTACTAGTGTGTTTAGTTTGTAGAGACATCAAACCTAATTATATAAATAATTCAAAGCATCTTAATCAAAATTATGATTTGATCTACTTTTTTCTTGGTCTTTTTTTTCATAGCGCCGCATCCAACCTTATTTTATTTGATATGGGTTTAAACCTATAGTGTAACTAGAGTTCCGTCGGTAGAATTATGATTTTATAACTAGTATTCCGCCTTGGGTCAGAAGTTTATATGACATACCTAGAAATTCGCCGAAAATAATAATATCATGATTTACGGAAGCGCGCGGAGCTATTTAATTTCATTCAACTGCGGTTTATTTTTGTGAGAATTCCGTCCGCAATTTTGTTCAGTATTATTTTTATTCCATTTTTAGGGGAAGGGTGATTGCATGATTATAATTCCTTCCCCTTTTTCAAATACACAATGTAAGGATATCATATATGTACATACATGTGTTTATAATTCCGTTCATTTTCCTGTGTTTGTAAGTCTGACAGGAAATGGAACTAGGACTCGGATGGCATTCTTGAAAAAATAAACTTTAGTCCGTCGTTAGACGGGATTTGCGTATCAAATTTCAGCCGTCCGTCGCTGGGGCCCTAAAGTCAGGACGGCGGCAAAGTTGGTAATGTAATGCTCTGCCGCGCTTGCTGAAGTTATACAGGGTGTTTCATTTGGAAAAGGCCTAACTTCAACTGTAGATGAGGATCACTTTGGTGCTTCCAAAAACCTATTTTTAAGGTTCCTTCTGCACTATATAAACGAGATACAGGGTGTTTGATAAATTTATCCTATTTCTTTCGAACCTCATAACTTCCGAATTTCCCTGTATATTATTTTGAAGTTTGGTACACGTGGTAACCATTACCTAGAAACTCCATCAAAAGCATCTCCAAAAAGATAATGCTGCTAATTTATGCTGCAGTTTTTGTAGGTTAGACTTGCTTCGTTTGGACAATGTTATTAGAACTTCATGTTTTCTTTTCAGGTCAATTAATAAAATTAATAAAACTCTCCGTTTTTTGAAATATGAATTTATTTCTCGTATTTTACTCTTGTTATTCCAAATGTAGAAGAGCATAGCTTCCAGATAAATATCCTTATATAAATATTCGAAACATATTGAATGAGTATTTCTAAGTACGGCCAAGTAATTACATTTTTTAGTGGTCTGTACTCGTAAACATACAAACTCAATTGAATTTCCAGGATCCTCCTCCAGATGCATTAAATAGATTTCATTTCAACCTAAAAAATATAGTGATGAGCAAAATTGAACAAGACTAATACCAAGACCAACTATGCAAGACCAAGAATAAATATGCAAGACTCAACCAAAAATTCTTTTTCACAGTAACTATATGAGATAAAATATTTGTAACATCGTCAACATATGCTTTTCTTGGAACAATATAAGTTGGCATGTCGAATTGTCAGTTTTCTTTACTAGATTTTAACGATATACATATGAAAAAACAAAGAAATCACTGTTTAAAAAAAGGATCTACAAAAATATTCGCAGAGTACATAGTCTTTTTCTCAATGTCTGGTTAACACATGGCTAAAATCCAAAGGAAAATTATTTATTTTTCAATATTTTCGTTTCATTCAATCTTTTGTTGGATAGAACAATGACGGCACAGCTTGATTCGAAAACTTCCCGCTCTGAAGTTGATGATCAAGTTATTTTGGGATTCCGAGCGGCTAGAGATAAAATGTTGAAGCATTATATAAAAACCAATTGGATATACTGCACAACATTAATTTTGGATTCAAAACATAAAGCTGAGACATTCGATTTGATGTCTTGGGGAAGGGAAATAAAGGATGAAAGCTTAAAAAAATTTTAAAGCTTGTATGAAGAGTATCGACTGCGAGAACCTGTAGAAGAACCAATAGATACAAGAGAAGAGGATCATGATGATGAAGATGCCATAGACTTCAACAAATTGTATTCACCTCCTCTTCGACGGGTTCTCAATCATCGAAGAAAGAACTTGAGCAGTACTTGAAAGAACCTAGAGCTGCGAGTAATGAAGACCCACTGCACTGGTGGAAACGTCACGAGCTGCAATTTCCAATTTTGGCGAAAATGGCTCGCGACTTTTTGTCGATTTCAGCTACATCGGTCCCAACCGAAAGGCTATTCTCCAAAGCTTCACTTGTGATTCGGAAAAATCGCAATCGGTGAAACAACGAGTCAGCTCGATGATTGCTATGTATTAATTCATGGGCATCCATGAGAAATCAAAAAAATAACTTAATAATGAGCTAATAGCCGGACCTGCATTATCTTTTTGGAGATGCTTTTGATGGAGTTTCTGGGTAATGGTTATCACGTGTACCAAATTTCAAAATAATATAAAGGGTAACTCGAGAAATAGGATAAATATAGGTTTTTGGAAGCACCAAAGTGATCTCCATCTACAGTTAAAGTTAGGCCCTTTCTTAATGAAACACCCAGTATCATTATAATTTCAAATTAATAGTTTTGTCAGCGGACCTCTAGTCACTTTAGTCACAATGATAATCTTAATATGACAATTTCAAAATTTCCCAATCAAATTTTGCTGTTTCTATACCCAGATATGTCAGAATTTATACTATAGGTAGTAACTCTTCTTCGTTGTAGCACTATAAATAATTTTTTTTAAATCCTCCACAGTAGTAATGTATGGTGTCTAATTTCAACAGGATCTTATTTTGGAAGCAGTAAGTACCACACATGAAATTATTAAGTCATATCCTTTTTGCAGAATTTGCATAGCAATAATATTCTGGTTTTCACTGTGTGATATTTAATATTTTTGTTTAGTATTAAACTTGTTTATATAATGATTAGCGTGGTTTAGGTAATAATAAGCAAAAACAATGTATTGACATAACAAATCCAAACAGTAAATTAAAAACGGAAAAAGGGAAAAGGCAAACGTAGAAAAAATACAACTGAATGAAAGTTAAAGCAGATGACAATGAACTAGCTACATAAATAAGAACTTTGATTTGAAACGTAGTCTACATTGATTAATCAAAAATAATATACAATATACCTAACAGTTTATTCCACACTAAATACTATTGAAATACGCCAATCAGTGTTATTTGCTCAAGTGGAAGAATTTCAATCTACCGCGAGTGGTTGGTGAGAACATACAATTTAACCTACAGTAAAAACGACATAATTGTGGCGCCTTTGTGTTAAAAATCAGACTAACTACAGAATTTTTATACGTTAAAAAATATAAATAGTAGTAAACTAATATTTTACTTGTTTTGAATGGACTTTACAGTAATCTACTTCCTTCTAGAGACATCCCTATTATTTTCTCTAAATTGACGTATAAACACCGTACACTAACGTTGGTATAAACTGGTACAAAAACGCTATTCCACTTTTGGTCTGTATTATATAATCACACCAGTAGTAATTTTTGACATTATTTATTTCCAGTGTGACACTACTAACCAATAAATTCTTCTTTGGGCGCGATGTGAAATTTTTTTTTGAATCTACAAAAAATAGTTATAATGTTCATTCTGAAAGTGACCAGATCTTAATGTTAATTTTGTTTTGTTATGTACAGTGGTGGCTCGTGGCTACTATAAACCACTATGAAAATAGGCGTAATTGAAATTGAAATACATTACGGAGGGACTGGATACTGGTCTATACCTTTATTTTATATATTTATAAATATATTTATTTTGAAAATTAGACAAGCAAAGATATGAGAAACTTATTTCTTTAAAGTTCAAGACCTGCCAATACCTTTGATGATACTCTTCTAGTATTAATAGGTGTAAACGGTTAAGTAAATATGCTTATTAAAATGTATATTTAAATTGTCATGCTATACTCATTTTAATTTTGTGAAAAGTAATTCTTCTTAGGTAGAGTATTTACCTTTTAATTTTTAAAGTTACTACATTGTTCTGTCAACACGTTATTTATGCGTTATTATCTAAAATCCATTTAGTGTACAAAACAAATTGAAGTATTTCGCAAGTACGGAATACTTATTTTTTGGGCATTTAAACATTTTCATAATGCAATTTTTGATGAAAAAATGGTTATATTTATATTCACCCAATTTGGGATGTAATTATTTGTGTAAAAATGTTCTCTAATGAATCTTTTCAAATACCTATTTTCCATCAGCAAATAAACTTTGTGAATATTGAAACATGAGTACATGGGAACATTGAATTAATTTGTTCTCATCCATAATTCAAATCATTCCGGTTTTACATCTACTATATTACCAAATTTGTAGTAGGTAGGTAGGTATATTACTAATAATGGTCATAGCACTGAATACTACATGCTATTCTAAAACTTATTTATAGGTAGATATTATATACAAAGATACACACAACAATGCTTTGCATGTATCTACCTATCACACCTTTTAGTAGAAATTTCGTATAATGATTTTATTTGCTCACATTTTATACGATAGATAGATAGTGTAAGTAAACCAACAAATTGAAATGAATGAATGAAGGTTAAAAGTAACATTTGGATTACTGAATATTACTGAACGAGTTCTGTCAGTTTGAAATTTAACGTGTATACGCTCTGAATCGACTCGGCTCAAGACTGTGAATTGACTTTGAATCGAATGAGCATATTTGCGGAGACGAAAGAGTGAAAATGGCGGACAAACTGTTCGGAATTCGTGTTTTCAATAACCATAAACAATACCGAAAAAAGTTTCAAATAAATGTTGTAGAGCGTGAAATTTTTTACATCGAAATGTATCTTTATGCGTGAAAATTCATTCAGTAATTGAGAGTTTCCTTACCGTTTACGAAGCAGCATGCATACGCGGTGCAGAAACTATTACACTACCGACATAAGTCTATGCTACCGACCGTTACGTTCGAAACGAAAATGACGCGAGGGGAAAGGAGAAAGATGCGCAGTGTCAGCTGTTGTCGCTTGGGAAATCCCGGGCAGTTTTCAGTATTGTTTATGGTTATTGAAATAAGTGCTAAAAACATGAATTCCGAACAATTTTTCACTATTTCTCGGGCGATTTCGTCTCCCCGAATATGCTAATTCGATTCCTCATTCCCAAATTCTCTTAACCAACCTGATCGGGGCCTTATAGCAAAAAAGTTAACTCACGATCTTTTTTACTGGGCTACAAGAAAGTTTTTTATTTCTACTCAAAATATTGGATCGCGAGCATTGATTCGGATCGGTAATCTTTCGGTTCGGTACGGCAGCATCACTATATCCTTCATCAGAAATCAAGTTTTGACGAAATGACCGACGACCAAATTTAATTTGTGTAGTTTGTGTTTTAGACTGTCTATGTCACATCATGAGTCGTGGGTTTTTCATGAAAATTGCTGTTATTAACGCATTCATTGTTCAGTATAGGTGATAGAATTCCCCTTATATTTATATTTTCAGATTAATATCGTGAATCCAGTATTTTTTCTTTTTCCCATTTTATATTCTCATCATCCGGATCTTATGATGAACAATATTTTAAATTCATTAATTTAGGTACTTTTTTATCTTACAATGACAAATTTTCAACTGATAAATGTTTTTTTTTCTTATTCAAGTTAGCGCCATACCTAAGAGAATCGATTCAGTGCGTGTCCTACTTAATAAATCATAAATCTTCCGTAAAACTATTATTTTCATAAAAAATCATTATAAAATTTTAGTTTATTAACATTTTACAAGTTAGATACACCGCTCTATCGAGGGGAAAGGAGAAAGATGCGCAATGTCAGCTGTTGTCGCTTGGGAAATCCTGGGCAGTTTTCAGTATTGTTTATGGTTATTGAAATAATTGCGAAAAACATGAATTCCGAACTTTTATATTTTAAATGAAAATTATTTTTTCTACTAACGTGCGGAAAGTGAATCTTTTCCGCACTAAAAAGCGTGCGGAAAGAGTCACTTTTCCGCACTAGTGCGGAAAGTAAATTTATTGACATTTGAGGAATATACTGACATTTGAATATTCAAAATATGTATTTTGTATATCCAAGTTTACCAAATGACTGAAAAATTAATAAATTTATTATAATGCTGCTATAATTTTTAATAAGAAAAAAACTTATTTTTCAATAATTTTTTGATGGCCCTGGTATAAGCCTCATCAAATGAATGTCAAATAATAATAATTAATTTGTTGATATGTATATAATGAGAAATGTTGATTTATGATTAGGTACTTTTGATACAAATAATACAAAATTCAGAAACATAACCTATTGAATCGCATACGCAAGTCGGTTGCGATCAACAAACACCACTCGTTGTAAAATACGCATAATCGCATAGTTACGGATGGTCAAGAATACCAAAAGTCATTGTTATTCGCAGAATCATGAGATGCGCACAAACTTGAAAGATGCGAACGGTCAAGAATAGCGTCCCTGTACGTTGCATCCCATACGCATCTATAGCGTTATTTGCATCGCAGAGGAGATGGATTTTTGGTCACGTGATCACAGATTAATCTGAGCAAATTGCTATTAACGAACGGCCAACGGCCCGACCAATCATACATATAAACGAACTCCTAATCTCCTTTTTGCCTGTGTCTTTTATTTTAGAGACTACGATTTTTTTGTTCGAAATTTTCGTTTTAGATTTTATTTATTATTATTATGTAATAAACGAACAATTCAGACTAAAAATATTAGGTAATCGGACGCAAATAACGAACGCAGCTTATGATGATAAGCTCCGTGTGCAGAATAGAATGCCTAATATTGAGTATAAGCTGGATTTATAAACTTGTTATTCGTGATTTGCAGTTATTGATGAACTCATTACTATCTTACTTTCTTGATGTATTGATACAAAAACGAAAAACAATAACAAAACATAAACAATCTGTCACTTCAATTTTTCTGTCGTATGATATGCGTCACCTTTGTGATTAAGCAAATTTCAACATCACCAACAACCATATAAATTAGTCAACTTTGGAACAACTCTAGATAACGAGCACACGAGTCTCCAGAAACGTGAAAAACACGACGAGCTACGATGAATGGAAGCAACAGTGCTTATAAATACAGCTTAATTCAATCCAAACGTTCATACTGGAGTTTCATACTCTAGCTAGTAGCTTGTCTTTCAAATAATCTTGTTTCAGTATTTTTGTCTCACTCGTTATAATCGTAAAATCTTTTGTTACATATTGGATATTTTTCCCACCAAATTGTTTTTTGAGTGACTAATGTAGCTGACGTTTCATGATAATGAAGTTCGGGAGTTGAATTTTGTTAATAATCTTTATTCCGATGCCGATGTGATTATTATATTGGTGGTGCGTCATATACAGTAAATTCTAGTCAATAATATGGCATACACGTGAAGTAGGGTTATTAAAAAAAATTATCTTGCAACCAGGCTGAATTTATGTATATTATACCGAAACTGTTGGTTTCAGTGTCAAAATGGAGGTCAAATTGTTTTATTAACCATAAAGTTGAGCTCTGGTAGATGATTTTCTTGGTTAAATCCAATGCATATAATGCTTTTACGGATTTCCTTTGCAGAATTTGACTTGAAAAATTTAAATTACCATCAAAATATCATATCGATTCTAATTTGAAGACAATTTCAGTTCTTACTGGAAGGCATACTTTCAGAATTACGTTTTTACTCAAAAAATTCAGTATTGTATTCTTTCTAAAAAAAATAAACAATATTCAGAACTTATTCATATTCAATAATCAACATAAACCATATGGCAAAACGGGATAAGTTTTTATATTCACACGGAACTACTCGAGAGTCCAAGTACTGTTTGCTTACGATAGATAATAATAACAATATAACTTTGAAGCTTTAAGCTCCATATATGAGAAATACTTTTTCTACACTACTAGCTGTGAAGTTGACAATTATTGCTTCCTCCAGCCAACTGAGAAGTTGCATTTCTCTATTAGTGGTTAATAATTTTCTATTATTAACCTAGCTCAATAATGGACAAATTAAAATATTTTGAGAATTCAGGGATAGCAGTTTAACAAAAACTTGTGCAACATAATTTTATATACCCAGGACATTGTGTTTAACATATTTGCTGCTTGAAAGTACCTATCAAGATAAAATTATTTGAATAAAAATACCATTAGTTTAAAATGACTGATGACATAACGAGTACGTTCATAATATATAGAAAACTGACAGTGTACTTGTCAGACATCAGAGTAAACACTTCTCGTAGTGCGTTTGTGAATTATTTTCAATGTTTGTCTTTTATTTGGCTAGTAGTGGAAAAAATTGTATTTACACCATGGTGTTGAAGACATTTATAAACCATGCATCTTATTCCGCTCGGGGCAAAGCCTCTCGCGAAATATTCTTGGTGCTCGGTCAATAATAATAGTCTTCACCACATTGGTGTAATATACCATTTATTGACAGAGCGAAGAAAAAATCGTGTCAATCGACTGAAAATTTGAAGTAAGAAGAATTTTTAAGCAGAAATTCACGTACAACGTAATTCTGAAAGCGTGCATACGAGTAAGAGCTGAAATAGAGAAGATCTCTTTCCTATTTTGACAATAGAACCAACCGTTTCAGTATAAAATACAAAATTCAATTATATTTTTGAAAAAATTGAGCTCAAATTTTTACTGGTACTGGGCAAGGATTCGATGGCTTGGGAAGGAATTATTTTATTTTAAGTGGACTGTATTTATTTTTTTTTAATTCCCTCCTTTGCTCTCAGGTCCCTCGCAGAAAACCTTCGTTGTTATAAACTCTATTATTGTTGAAGTACGATGGGTATTTAAACGCTTTTTTCGGAATTTACGATTATATTGACAATTCGTTATTTATAAATAACAAATGACATCTCATCATAACAACGGTTGCTAAGTACATTATTTCTTTTTTTTCATATAGATATATAGAGAAACTTTTAGATGTTCAGTCATCAATGATAATTTACTCAGAAATAAATAATGTTATTAACGAAGAAAATGCACAATTTATTTAGCCAAGCAAGTCTGTTTTGAATTCTTAACAGGTACCTTTTTACGCCCGACAGAAACCTTTCAGCCTATTTGTAAGAAAAAATGTTTTTTTTTAATTACCCTGTCACAATAAAGTTAATAGTGTGGTTTAAATATCAATAAATAATACGGTCAATCTATGTTACAGATAAATATATTAAAAATAAATATAAATATAAATAAAAATAAATATAATAAAAAAGATTTTTAAACAAAGTATTCAATGTTCACATTGTATATTTGCTGGTAAATTTAGAAAATCTTAGATATCGTAGAGGTAGATGGGTAGACGACAAAAACTTGTTCTAACATAGAACTGTCTGCACAATCAGTAGCATTTGAGAGGCCTAAACGATACCTACGTCACTCGAAGACAGTACCTTCCTCGAGTACCTGCTGTTCAGACGTAAAATTTATCTCCAAAACTAATTTTTAAAAAAGGTACTGTCCTTCTTGTACCCTTTTATTTTCTAGATCAATCAAGCCACGAATAAACTTGTGTGTTTTGAATTGTACTAATAGTATTTAATTGAAATTAATAGATATACAATTGTTTATTTATTTCAAAACTCAAACTGGTCTGACTCACTAATTTCTGAAAAGAAATTTAAGTCGGTTGTAGAATGATGATTTTGCTACATACCAAAAAACTGCCAAGAACAACATGAAAAATGGGACTGTAATTCATACTGTAGGTTAATTCACCATTTTGATTTGTGATCATTTCCTACTTACATTTAGAGAAAAAATACCTAACCATCGCTAATATTACTGAACCAGATTGGGCGAACAACCTGGATACTGGTTGGGCTAACAGGGTAGGTACTGTGGATTCCACAAAAATATGAACAACATTGGATTGGAAGATACAACCATAGGCAGGTTTTGCCAATAAGATGAAGGAACCTCAGTATACACACTGTGTTGCTGCGAAGGCCTAACTAGCTTAAGGTTTCGACTATAGGAGAGGACCCAAGCTCAGTCTACGGAGTCCAGTAATAAGTAAATCTAGTATTCCATGAGGGCACAAACATAAGATCTGCAAAGGTCGTGTATAGTGGATAGGCTCATAGAAGCTCATATTATTAACCTTAATCCTAGAAGACTCGGTGAGGTTAAAACAGACTATTATCACGACACATGAGATGAGTGTTGTCACATCGGTAAAATTTCACATTATGTTGTGTCATGATGAAAAGTGAAGACTGAAGTTCGACAAGCTTCTCTTAGAAGAGGTATTAGAAAACACAGACGTCAAAATACTGAAATCACACCATCCCTGTAAAAAATATAAATTTCCAATAATGAAAGCAAGCTACCACATGTAAATTGCCAAGAGTTGAATGGGATGACCTCTAGGTACTTCTAAATCTATTTATAAGCGTTCATAAACTGCATTGCAGATATTTTGAGCGTGATGTGATTTTGAATAATAGCACGTGACCTCACGAGCTGTGATAAAAGTTTGTTTGCGCCTGTATAGTTTATTTAATGTCAGTGTGAGTCCGCTCTTCGGTGCTTTCGACTGCCAACAAGCGACCCTTTTGAATATTTTTTTGAACTTGACACTTACTTTAATAGACAATAATTAGTGCACCAGTAGCAAATACTATACAAGGTATTCCAATTCTTGTTGACAGTTCAATATCTGGAAAACTGTAGTAAATATGGCAGCTTTAAAAAGTTAAAATGTATATAAAATAGTGATTTCTCGGATTTTTATTTTTATTTCCTTGAAGTCATTTGAAAACATCAGAAAAAAAGTCGGCACTTCCTTATTGTAAATATCTTCTGGATGTTCCTTGTCGTATATTCATAACTTTTCTCACTATTCTATGTTGATTAAAACCACAATATTTTTTTTAAACAAACGAGTTCCATCAACAACATTTTTAAAATAAGCCGAAAAGCGCTATCCTTGAAAAAGTAAATCCCATTCTTAGTTGATAATATTTCAATCAGAATGTCATTTAAGAAAATATTTTTTATTCACAATCATTTCAATGTATTGTGATTGGACGTTAAAAATAATTGGACACCCAGTTTTTTCAACTTTGCAAACCCCTCATTTGAGAAAATATGAACTCTACTATGAAACGCCTACTCACTTACTCTGATTCTGTGGGACTATAAGGACTCAGACGGAAGCACTTTGGAGAGAAATAATACAACCATCACAACTATACAGGGTGTCCCACGACGAGTTAAAACTATATGTATATGGCAAAATACTTATAGTAAGAACATGGAAATGTATACGTTTGGGTTTTCGGATACGATCTCTTTAACTAAAATATTTTCAAAGATGGCAGACTTCCGATTCTACCGGAAGTCGATTGCAACTTTGTTATTTTGAAAATTTTTTGACAATTCCAAAAACCAATAAAATTTCCTCATTTTATATCATATGAACAATCTCAGCCAATCATGTCAACATTACACTGAAAACAGACCATGGGCAATTTTCACACGTTGCTATGGATACATATTGATTTATTTCGATTTTGAAGTTTCGAATATTTAATATTTCGAAATGTCACGATTTGGTTGTAATACTGAAACAAAAAATTTTCTTTCCGAATAATCCTCGGACATTGATAAATGCTCAAAAATTTTATGACAACTTTCTCAAGCTTGTTGCTTATAGGCAACAGACCTCCGCCTACGGCGTCGGTCTGTTTCCAAGCAACAAGCTTTCGACATCTGTCATAAAATTTTTTCGAACAATTATCAATGCCCTTGGGTTATTACTACTGAATAGAAAACCCTGTATATTAATAAATTTTTGAAATCTACGTAAAATTTTAGTAAACTTTTGTCTGCAAACTTTTTTCGAAAAATGCATACTTATTGAGTTATTGTTATTAATTTTTGGGTAAAAAAATTGACCGTTGCAGACCCTTGTAAATTATTTTTTTACGAGGATACCCTTAAAGATATGAAAATGGTTTCTGTTCGGTTGCTTTTAGCAAGGTCAGACGTATTTGAATCTATGTTGAAAATTTTTTCATTTTATACAGGGTGTGTATAAAAAGTTTTCTAAGTTTAACTTCATAGATATCAAACTTCTTCATTTTCTTAAATAGAACCACCCGGCTTTTTCCATTTTAATGCATTCAAGGGTGAAAAATAAGGCAAATTCATGTATACTTTCCCATACCTAAACCTTACCGTTATCCAGATATTGAATGTTTTCTGTAAATTTTAAGTTGCAGATGTAGTTTAAATTTTAATACATGGTAAATATGGCAAAGTTGTTACGAGAACATAAAATTATGTGCATTTGCATCTCTAAACATTTACAAAAAACTGAATGCATTAAAATAGAAAAAACCGGGTGGTTATATTTAAAAAAATAAAGAAATTTGATATTTATGAAGTTAAACTTTGAACACTTTCTATACACACCTTGTATAGAATGAAACATTTTTCAACATAGATTCAAATAGGAATGACCTTGCTAAAAGCAACCGAACATAAACGATTTTCATATCTTTAAGGGTATCCTCTTAAAAAAATAATTTGTAAGGGTCTGCAACCGTCAAATTTAAAATTATTAATTCAAAAAATATGCATTTTTCGAAAGAAGTTTTCAGACAAAAGTATACTAAAATTTCACGTAAATTTTAAAAATGTATTAATATACAGGGTGTTCTATTTAAAATAACAAAGTTACCGAAATGTAGAA
>CAJUYI010005245.1:0-16157 GCA_910591695.1 Galerucella pusilla
GTTCAATTGCATTGCTTGCTATATTTACTATTCATTTACAATATTGTTTTTTTCGCTTCTTCTATGATACTACTCTTTCTCAGCAGATTTCAGCTCCCAGTTCATGCGTAGATGGGATATACCGGTGTGCTTTAAAAATCAATTATATTAACGTGTGAGCGAATTTTTATACGTTAAAAATGTCGGTGATGTGTTGTGTATATGGCTGCAACAGTGAACAAGAAATGTGAAGGTCATTTTTTTTCTATGCCCGAAGGAGAAACTTTTACACATCCATGTAAAGAGTTTCCCTATGAATATTTTTTATTTCATATAGGTATATACTTTCGGTACGTTAAGAAAATATGAAAGCTGCTACATCATAAAGACTTAATGTTTGAAATTTTTTTCGCTTTTTACTGCATTATTATTTATATTTTAAGGAATAATAACACATACTGTCTTACTTCAACACAAAAAACGGTTAGAAAGCTCAATAAATAAATAAAATCCATCGCTCAGTTAAAATACTAGACCCATACGACGGCTTATTTAGTCGAAATGTGAGTTATGTAAAAATTAAAAAGAGAGCAGCACTTTCTGAGCAACTCGCCAATTTTCAACGAGCACAAATCTGGAGGCAACGCTGACCGTCTTATTCTTGTTATAGTCACTGTTAATACTAAAATCGAAGTCACTAAATATATATATTTAGACTAACCAGTCAGCGAGATGATTTATGGCAACTTCAGTACCATACATGCCCCGCATAGAAAATACTTAAGTTTATGTTCAATAATACATTATATCAATATGATGCTATGTCATTTGGATTGAACTGGATTAACATCAGTATTATATTTGGACGATTTTCCAAATGGGTAGTTCATATAACAAACGTTCAACTGATGTCAAAAGTACAATAAAACCATTAGAAAAACTTGGCATTATTATCAACCATAATGTAAGTGATATAATACCATCCCACTATTTGACATTGGTTTTATATACAATTTGCTGGACATGACAGTATATGATCCTATTACCAGAGCACAGAGAAAACCTGAACTAGCAATGAAGTTCCCATTGCTTCATGACTGTCGCATTTCAACATGCCCAGCAGTTGAATATAGCTGGATCTATACAAAGTCATTTGGTGAGAAAAAGTTTCTTGCATTACAGAACTCCGCTGGCACCTATGTCGCAACAATGAGTTTGTCAAAGAATCCCAGGCCGGATTTTGATTGGTAGCTACAGAAAATATCCGCTGATAAGAATGGTGTAAGGGTAGATTCATAATAACTGGAAATCTTATCAGTTGCCACTTGCGCCAATGGTGGAAAATGCCATGGTTTTTGGACCTTATCGGAAACCAAAAGCCATATTAATCTTCCAGAGCTCGAAGCAGCACTTTATAGCAGAAGATTACCCTTGTGGTAGGAATATTATTTTACAGGCGCTGAAGCGGATCATCAGATATTTGTTTTTCTTCTATTACAGCTTCAACAATCAAGCAGTACAATACAACCCACTCTGATTCTTCCATTTCTTGAATTGGACGAAGTAATTTGTCCTGTTAAAACTCTCTTGAACTAAGTGGATATGACAAAAGATTCAAGAGCTTCACATACTGGGTTATTTTAAGCAGCTACACTTTTCTGATTTACGAAACGGGCGTAATATAGTTGGCAGATTAAACGAACTAGCCTGAAATGACGCGAGATACGAAGAATGGTGTTTCCAGACGTGTTTCACACAACATTTTCTCCAATTTTGAATAGGATGTGATTATTTGAATTCAAATTTTAAGTTACTACGAGTGTCACCCGTAGACTTCTTTTGAGTCGCCTAGTAAAATTGGAATTGTTTATTTGTTACTATGGAAGCAAGTTTTATTAATTTGTGGCAAAATTTATTTTTTCACGACCGTGCGTCTTAACCCATTTTCCACTGGACCGGTGATTTTAAGTTATTAACAAAATGCAAAAAATTGTGTTTTCAATATTAGTATTCATAATAATCAGTAGTTTTTAGTTGAAGTTTTGTATATGCATGTATGTTGGAATAAAACAATTTTTGGAAACGGGTTGGTACACATGCGTTAAGTGTATTTCCCGCCCTTGGCCGCTTGCCCGAACTCCGCTCCACGTCTTTCGAGTCAACTGCAATCGCGTGTGGGAAAGTATCACTTTCCGCACTTATTAGAAAAATAACTATTTCATCCCCTGTTAGGCAATATTTCACTTTTCGTAACTGGTTACGACAAGTGAGAGGTTTCATAACGTCAAGGAGTTTTATAGAGTGTCACTTTATATGTCAAAATTAGAAAAATATAATGTGTTAGCGACCCTGAAAGCCCTAATATTAGGTAGAATTTGTTGCACAAAAGCGATCGATTAATATGTTTTTCTAACAATTATTTTGAAAAACAATTTTATTTTTCCTAAAAACGAGTTGCTTTATTTTCAAATGGTTATTTTCCCAATTCAGTCATGTCTAGATAAA
This sequence comes from Galerucella pusilla, assembly GCA_910591695.1. Lineage (NCBI taxonomy): Eukaryota > Metazoa > Arthropoda > Insecta > Coleoptera > Chrysomelidae > Galerucella > Galerucella pusilla. The sequence goes on from CAJUYI010005245.1 coordinate 2,485, forward strand.
AGTCGTCATAAGCTTTGAACCTTCACAATGTGTCAGCATATCTGAAAATTCACCTACCCAACGTGTTTGTTATCTATTTATAAAGTGTATATTATACAGCTGCGCTTTTAGGCCTATTATAAAAGTTTTGTTATAGTTGTGCTTCCATTAAACTAACATAACATAGTATGCTTTCAATGATTACAATTCCGTTCGCAAAGGAAATGAACCTTTCACATTAAAATGGTTGTTCACTGTTTGAGGAAAATCAACATCCTGATGTAATCTGCAAAAAATTTGGTATATTTGGGCTACTTCTGGCTGATTACAAATAAGGTAATATGTAGACACTATAATAGTTTCGGAGTTTCCGGAAGATGATGGATTCAAAAGGAAAATGACGTAATTTATTCAGAACTAGGTTATATTATACTTCAAAAAACTGGGAGAAACATACTCTTATAGCAATCTCTAATTTGTTCCTAGGATATAAAATTCAGTCTAACGATTAAACAAGCTTTCGTGACAACTTCATTCGAATTCCTTTTTGATAGTTATTCACTTAAAGTTTTCTGTGATTATTGTCATTTTAGTGACACGTGTTGTAGTTTAGAAGATGTAGTAGTTTAGTAGTAGTTTAAAATTATTATAACACCATACAGAGTTTTTGGAAAATAAATTCTGAAGATGATGCTGAAATCACACCAATACATTAATCTTAGTGAAGGAAATGCTAAGAAAGCGATAACAGCGTCATCCTCACATATAAGCCAGGATAATGCTCTCTATCTTGTACTGATGATGCGCAAAAACACCAAAACCGGTCTGAATGTGATTTTATCCCATCAATTACGAATCAAAAAGGTTAGTTATATCGTGCAAATATTCCAGCCCCCTTTAACTTTGAAGGGTAATTCTATGACTGTCTAGAGATATAGCCCGAGAAGTACTTGTTGTTTCTTAGTGAACGGTCACTGTACCTACTTTGGAAAGTACTCTCCAAAAACTTTGTATTAAATTATTACTTTTTATACAGTGTGTCCCAAAAAGTTTTATACAAATGGAGAAAAAGTTTATCTTACATTTCACAAAAAAAATATTCTTGATAAAAAGCTCTGCATGACTTGTAGATCAATAATCAAGTGCAAAATTTTTAAAACATTGGCTGGAATACAGGGAAAATCGAAATTATGAATTGGAGTGAGAGTAAAATACGTTCAAACTGTAGTGGAGAGCAAAATGTTCATTGAAATTGTTATTAAGTAGCAAAGGTAACGGAAAAGGGACTCCATCTGAGGCTGTCTGGAACACTTGACGATAGGGGTCAAGGTGCCGTGGAGCAAACCACGTTAAAAATCTGGCGCTCGAGCATTCCGTTGAGGGATTTTATATCACAGGTGTCCATAGTGACGTATTCGTGTGGCAGGAACCACGTGTAGGAAGAAAACGCGTTACAAATTTGGCACTCGAGCAGGGACCTGCTTGTTGATTTAATGGGAACCATTTTTTTCGTTTTCGTATTTCGGATTAGAGCAGGGACCCGTTTGTTGGTTCAATGGGAACCGTTTTTTCCTTTGTCTTCGTATACCGTATAAGAGCAGGGACCCGTTTGTTTATTTGATATGTACCGTTTTTTTCTTCGTTTTCGTATACCCACCGTTTTAAAGCAGGGATCTACCTGTTGATTTAATAGAAACCGTTTTTTTTCTCGTTTTCGTATACCGTATTAGAGCAAGGACCCTATTGTTGATTTATTAGGAACCGTTTTTTTCTTCGTTTTCGTATACCGTATTATTACGCTGATTGTTGTTCAAACAGGGACCGTTACTTTATTTTTGATGTTTTTTCCCCATTTGTTGATTTGAACGGGGACTGTTATTTCAGTTTTGATTTTTTATTGTATTGTAGCTTTTTGACAGGGATTGCTAATTTGTTTTACCGTATAGTTGCAGAGAGAGCGGATTATATTAGGAACTGTTTTATACTGTTTTATGGTTTAGCGTATTGTTGCTGGACCGTTTTATATGTGTTTTTTTTCTGACGTATGGTTGATTGGGAAGGGACTATGGATTGTTGAGAGTGACTGTTAACTTCTTTTTGAGAAAGACCGTTTTGCCGGTGATGGATTTTTTGTTGTTGTCGAAGCCGATTTAAGACGAAGAAAGCAGAAGGAATTTGAGAGGAGTTGGAAGGCTTATGTCGAGGAGAAACTCCGAAGATCTTGGCTTGCCCGTTTTTTTGGCCCAGGACGGAACGAGGGTCTCAATTCCGAACTAGCAAATATAAATCTATCAGTTGCTGGAACCCTTCTGGAGGGAAGTTGAAGACTTGTAAGATTTTCAAGGCAAGAGAATATTCCTATACAACCCGTTTCTGACCGACCCGATACCAGACTCGTTAGAACCGTTATGGCCAATCCTTCGCTGAATGTGCACGACTGGAAGGTGTGCTTTGGAAACAGGGGATATCCCATAGCGTTTATGGAAAAAATAGAAGAAATCTACACCGACAGACATTTTACTTCCTGTACTACCTGAATTACTGTCCGGTGAGTCTGCTCTTCGGTACCGGAATAACCGAAGCAGATACTCTACCTGGGAGGAATTTGGAAGAGAATTCCGTATTTCCTTTGATCTCGTTAATTACGAGGTTGACTCAAAGGCCGAGATAGGACGACGTTTACAAAGGAGAAACGAGTCCGCTGCTACATATATAACCGAGCTACAAACTCTGATGCGACGCCATGGTAAGCTAACTCCCGAACAACAGCAGGCGTGGCTGTACCGCTACCTGTTGCCAGAATACCGTCTGCATGTCCGAAAAGGGGACTTTGGTGATTTTTTCACATTTTCTCAGGTAGTGAGGGAATATGAGCTCCTTAGGAAGAAACTCCAATATGTACCCAACCACAGTGGACCGAATCGTGTGCCAAATCCCCGACCGCAGCGAATCAATACGCCAAGATATGGACCTTCGCACAACACGACGCCTGGTCCATCTAGAGAACTCACCACCGGTAACAGCCAACCCTCACCGACCGATACTCCTCGCCTTCTACCCCCAAATACGACACAGCACTTGTCTGGATCATGTTCGTCCACCCATTTGTTTCCGTTGTGGTGAGTCACTACCAAAACAAATGCCAAAATCCTCCAACAATATTCTGCTCTCATTGGGAGGGAGTGTACCTGCAGGAGGCAGGAAAACTGACCCGAAGTTGCACCGAAGAGAGGCCGACACAGACTCCGCAAAACTTTACCTCTCATACCAATCCGCCGCCGGCAGGAATGAACAGCCCCCGACCGCACATTGACGTCGAAATTGGAAATCACAAATTTCAAGCATTGATTGATACTGGAGCAGCAAAATCATATTGGTGATCAAGTAGCCAAGAGATTTTCGCAAAAGGAGCAAACTACCGCCCGTCAAACAACGAAGGACCGTTCAACCGATGGAAATGTAGTCTCCATCACCGACACTTATGAGCTTAATTGGAAAATCGATGACGTCAGCTGATAATCGATTTTGTTTCAGGACACGATGTTCTCCGAAAAGTTAATTTCCGTTTGGAGTATGGAGCTGGCAATATACACATCGATAATTAAATAGTTAGGCTTCCGTCATTAGCCAGTCCTGTTCAAGTTTCAGGGATGGAAGATACGTCAATGAAAAAAGTCGATGTTCCGATCATTACAGAGAACCGCTATTCTGAAAATCCAGCCGTTTCCGAAGTCTCTGAGTCTTTCCTGGTGCTAGGGGTTGATAAGGAGCAGTCCGTTAGTGAAGTCTCTGAGTCTTCCCTGGTGTTAGGGGTTGACAAGGAGCAATCTGTTGTTGAATTTTCTGGGTCTTTCCCGGTGTTGTCAGGAGTCGATGAAGAAAAATATATTTCCGAAGTCTCTGAGTCTTCCTTGGTGCTAGGGGTTGACAAGGAGCAATCCGTTAGTGATGTTTCCAAATTTTCCCTGGTGTTGTTTGGGGTTAATGGAGAATGATCGGAAGTCTCTTTCTCTCTCTCTTTCGTGGAGCTAGAGATTGATACGGAGAAATCCGTTATTAAGGATCCTGAATTTTCCTCGGTGCTGGTAGTGGTGAATGGAGAAAGATCTGTTTCCGAAGTCTTTAAGTCTTCCCTGGAGTTAGAGGTTGACTAGGAGCAATCCGTTATTAATGTTCCTGAATTTTCTCCGGTCTTGTTGGGGGTTGATTTCGAAATGCAATAACGTAAAAGTGCACCAAGCCGTGTAGCCGTAACCGCTGTATGTTCGTGGTACTGGAACAAGGAAGAAGAGGTTTTGGAGGATCCAGAGAAGTTTCCAGATTATTGCATCGAACAGGACCGTCTATACCGTCATTTCTGGAATATAAATGATTTCCGAGAACCAGAAATGTCCGATCCTCGAAAACTGTGCATAGCAAAGCTCGATAAAACCCGAGTCCTGCAGGAAAACCATGACGCTCCAAACACCGGACACCTGGGTATTGCAAAACCCATCACTCAGATGGCGTAATTGTAATTGTACTAATGGCCAGGAATGTTCAGAGACATCACCAAATTCGTGAGGAGATGTCCGCAATGTCAACAGTATAAACCTTCACAACAAAAACCAACCGAAACCGGAACCAACAAGCCACGCAACAAAATGGAATCCCGAAAGTCCATCAACGTGACGGATGATACTTGTTGGAGGTGTGGAGCCTCAGGTCACCACCGGAAAAGTTGCAACCGCCCATACATTCTGTTTTGCTCCCGCTGTGGGCAAGTTGGCCGGATATTCCTAGAATGCCCATCTGATGAGCAGTGTCCCCTTGCCCGATCAATGGCAGTCCAAGTCCACCTGGCCGTCCTTTCCAGCCAACCCCAACGTATGCAGGACGCAACCACCCAGTGCGGCATCAGCACCGAGCGACCTTCACCCGTTCTAAAAGCACCCCAACGCTGCGCCCAATCGTATCGACGTCAGTCAGAGGACCTTTTCCGGACCGCTCAACTCGACGCTCCAGGCTGTAGGACCGCAACTTCCTGGATAAACATTTATTGTTTTCTGCTCACATAGTGGGTTCAAATGAAATGTAATGACCGGAAGGGGGTGTGTAACGAGCTATTTTTTCTGTCACATATTTGGGGTTCATTTTACCACCAGATATTATATATGCCCTTTCTGTTATCAAATTGATTTTTTTCTTTACTGTTATATGTTTTTCTGTATTTTTATTATAAGGCCGGCGGTACGCAATCTTGAATTCAATCATAAAATTCAATAGTGAAAATTCTCCAATCGGCAAGGACATTTGGAATACCATATTATAGTATTTAAATTCTACTATCCATAGGTAATGAGGATATAAATAGCAGAAGAATTGATTTTTCCTGCCTTACCGCTTGCTCTCTCCAACTCTAGCGTTAACAGTTGTGATAGTACGAGTTTGTGTTCTACTGATCAGGTTACTGGAATACTATAATTAAAGATTATAATTATTTCAAAAGTGGTGGAAAAAGTGAACTCCGATACCGAAGCCGATTTGAAAGTGTTAAAACGTTTCAAGCATTCACCGTTCATTTGTAAATTTTCGTACCTCCGTAAACTAGAAATAGTTTGATGTCTTTGTGGAAAGTTCCTGACCGGTCGTTTTTTTTTAGAAAAATGTTTTGTTCAGTTTTGTAAATATCCGTTTTCATGCTCAGTCATTAAAAGTGGGCATAGGAGTTTATTTTTTTTGTGAAACTTTCCGGATTTTGGTTTTAACTTTCTGTAGAGAGTTGAAACTTGTTAGAGTTTTATGATACTACCGATGGGAAATAAATGTAACTTTGTTTTAGAGAAAGTGTTTTCGATTCCATTGCTCAATTAATTGGTATGTGATTATTCGCCGGTTTTATATTGAGTTTACATTTTTTTTTCTTCACAGGTCGTTAATATACAATTAAGATTCATGTGAATTGGTGCATTTTAATTCTATTCAGGTTCTTTTGTTTCTACACCGTGTGTCAAAACTCGTGGTACCTTCCTTTTATAACTTTTTTTACAATAGTTTAACGGAACAATTTAGACTCATGGGATAATCAAACCTGGATGCGGCCTAGCCATAATTTGTTTGATAACCCGGCAGATTTGAAGCGTTTTTGTCTCGTGTCACGAGAGTAATTTTCCGTCGTATTGATAACCTTACCGTCCCTTACCGTACGTTATTTCTCCTCGTTTTTTTTTACTTGCTCCTGTTAAAGTATTCATGAAAGACCACAGAATAGTAATAGACAAAAGTTCCTGATCTCACCGCTATTTAACGTCTCTTATTTCGATTAGGAATTTTCCGTAACCTCAATCTGAGGCTATCTGGAGATGTTTGCGATAAGGGTCAAGGGGCCGTGGAGCAAACCACCTTGAACATCTAGCGCCCGAGCATTTCGTTAAAGGATATTATATCACGGGTTTCTATAGTGACGTGTTCGTGTGGCAGTAACCACATGTAGGAGAAGAACGTGTTACAGTAATATCTGGCCAATTCAAAATAAACAGTATCCAAATTTTGAAACTCACATTGTTTTATAGTCTGCTAACGGAAAGAGATGTCAACATAGATCTCAAATCCCTTTTTGGGTGGATATCTGATATAACATAAGGAATAACAAACTATCAGTTCGAAATGCGTCACCTACAAGAATCTAAATGGTAACCACCTACTTGTTAAACGTTATGAGTATCAATATTCATACAAGTTCTGCAAGGAAAAATAGTGTTTATTGTCAAACTACAAACAAGTTAATTGATTAACTGAATGTTGAAACTGGTTTTAATTCATTTGGTGGACAATAGTTCGACTTATTTTCAAATATCACTTAGCAGTGGGCAGCTGTTGCTTCAGTTATTTCATGACAGGCCTGAATTATTCTTCCTGATAAATTGTTGGTTGATTCACAATTGTTACAGGAAGCTGCGATTGAAAAAATTTTCCTTTCGGTTCAAATGATTCATTTGTTTCCACTTCCGGAACTGGCTTTAAGTGTTCCAACGATTATTTGGAGCCCAATATCCTTGACCAGGAAAGGTATGTTTATTTCTCCAAAATTTTGTAGGTACTTACATATTTCCAAATTGAAAATAATAATTGAGAGTGTACCATACTGTATTTATTACCATGACTCAATTTTTTTAAGTTTGTGCTGAAGACATTCATTGAGGTTTATATTTTGGGGCTTTCTCTTTCTTCTCTTAGAACGGCCTGTCCTGTCCAGGACCGTATTGTGCAAGCGGTACATGGTTCTGAAGGTACATGGTTTTGAAATAGTGATGCTTTCTGGGAAACTGTGGAAATTGTTGTGGTTTATTCACGGAAAAAAGACATTCAACTTCATCATCCAACACTAAAAATCACGTGAATTAGGATATGGTTATTGAGTTTCTTCATCTTCTGTATTTTGCTCATATAATGAGTTGGTCATAGTAGTGGCTTAGTAGTTAAGCTAGCTGAACGGTTGGATGTATTAGTTCGCGAGTGTTACCACTTGCAGCACTTCCTAGCGCGTCATTACTTCATGGTATATATAAATTTTTATATTATAATATATTTATAATATAGTCTCATTTTCAACTAAACATTATCGTGCAAGCGCTTGAGGTTCCGCAATTGCAGAATTGACCCATTTCGTCTAAGGCACTCACCGTTTCAAGTGTTTTGTTTCAATCTGTATATTTGGAAAACAGTAACAGTTTGTCGCATATTGATATTTTTATTTTCCTTAAGCAATTTCCTTTCTGCTACACAGATTTAGGTAGAGTATAGATAACGTTAACTTCAATTATTGAGCTTTAATCGTTGTTTGATTACGAATTAGAATTATCTTCTCGGTATTTGGTAGAAGATTTATCAAGCGCGTGACATTCTGATCCCTCCCAATACACCTATTATTGTCTAACGTCAACATGTAGTTGGCTGGTTTGGTAGCTTGAATTCATCATATTGTTACGAACTCACTAATTCCGATGCCGGTCCTGTCGCAAACGAAGAACGCGACCTTTCTAGAAAGATTCTTTCGCAGGTAATATCCAGACTGTTCTGGAAATGTACCAGGCCATACATTGGTTTATCGCGAAGGTTCTAGAGATTCGAAAAGGAGTATATATACACGGGTTTTCGAGTGAATAGCAGTTGTTCAGTATACAATGAATCGGTAAACAGTTTCAGTATACAGTGAGTGAACAGAAGTGAATATAAATAGTGTAGAAGATAAATTGGGACAATTATAATACCGAGTGTAGATAAATTAATAGACATTAAGTAGTGTGTATATAAATTAAGTTTATCATAGTGTGTAAGTGTTTCTTTAATAAATTAATAGTAATTAGCCATAGTGAGTGTATAATTTTATCCCACGGTGAAAACTGTTTAAATAAATAAGAAAAACATTAAAAACATTAATATGTTACCACGAATACGCTCACAGATAGTGTGATCTCATATGGATGAGTGAAATCTTGATATCTATTGATCTACTGCATATCGATGTACTTTGCACCGCTTAAATTCAACTGACGGTCATGAGCACAGCCGACATAAGTGGTAGCACAAACAAATAAACCAATTTTCAATATTTCATCGTACGCCTATGGGAAATGGAAATGACTCACCTCTTTTGAACATTGTATCATAAGCCCATATCAGATGGAAGTTTTCTCAAATTCATTAACCTCCTTCAAAATAAATCAACTCGGTCGCTCATAATACGCGATAACCAACCAGCCCTTACCAAAAATCACAGAGCATGAAAATGACAATTCAAACAAAGCAAAGTTGCAGAAATTAAGCTATTCACCTCGGAAAGTACTAGTATGCTAGCCTGCTGCTAATTTGAGCAATCATCAATCTGCTTCGCGCTATTCCCTTGCAAAAGCTTTTTAATACAAAATATAAGTTTGGTCGCTCCTTTTTTCAAGTCATAAATTTACCATGTCAACTTTTCAGGTAGAAAATTTCTATTTCAAAATCAACAATGAAATTTTTCCTTTAAACGGTTAATAGGCTTTTAACGTTGTTTTTGAAACGTCGTCAACAATTCTATGAATACAGCGTATTTTCCTATATACAAACTGAAACCATTTTTGTGGTTTCTATTCACCACCAAAAATAATATTTCAGCATTCAACATTCAACAATTGGTTATCTCTATTAGTACAAAGACTATCCGCATATATTGTCTCTCGAAATCTATTTCGTTTTATCTTCTGTAGTATTGTTTGCGTGAGCGCGAGCACATGTATGCTCTCACTAATAATATTTTCTCGTTTGTATCAACCCGAAGCTCACTGTTGACATTTTCTATTATTAAGGATAATTTCAGCAGTTGCCAACGTGTATTATAATTTCACCTATCACTAATCCAATAGAGGCCTTTGAGACTCATTGAGATTAGGCTAGTATTTTAGTTGAGCCAACATTAATAAAGTGGGTACTTACCCAAAATTGTTCGCAATATTCGCTCTCGAGGAAGAGACCTTGTCAAACATCGGAAATCTGATTCGAGCCGCGGTGAGGCAGGCACAAAATATATGCTCTGCTGTCTCAGCATCAACCAAACAAAGACGGCAAGTTGGATATTCCGACAGTCCAAGTCTCAACATAATAATATGATGATTCAAACGACAGTGGCCTGTTATTTTGTTTGGATACTATTTTCGAAGGATGTAGCCTTTGAATGAGCCAATCAAGGTATATTTCTCCAGTTCTAGAAGTCTTAAGCTCTTCTTGTTGTATTCAGTGTTTGTTTGACAAAACTTATTGCGATGCCAATTTTAGGTTCTGATCCGATAAAAACACGTACGACACCCTCCCTCGCAAGAGAGTCTGTCTTCTTATTGCCATACATACCAGAATGGCCTGGGCTCCAGACCAGCGATACTCCATTAAGTTCTCCTATTGAGAAGAGTCTTTTTTGACAGTCCCATGCCAATTTCAACGTTACACGGTAATAGATAGGTGCTTGAAGCCGCTTGGCTATCCAAGGAGATTTTTATTGTTCTATGTGTGAGATTGGTTTGCTCCAATCTCTCCATGAATCATTGCCGTGCATATCTGATTCTGATTCTAGACTTGGTACTGTTGAGAGATTATACTTGCACTACTTTAAATTATTCTCAAAATGCATGTGCCTACTTCTAAGTTCACCCCGCTACACATTGCCAGCCTAGCTATCAGCCCACAAAAACCACGTTGCCGCTTTTACGAATAGGTCTACATTTACAGGAAAACTAAAATCAAAATTTATTGAGCGCAAACAGATACGGCGTATTATTCATCGGGAATAATAGTTGACCTTGGATTATGATGCGCTCTCCGCCCTTTATCTCAAAATAGTCAGTACCTTTCATAAAAAAGTGTTTGAAATAAAAGTTGCAGTGAACTCTTATGTCGAAAAATACTATGATGAATATCACAAATTACAAGAAAGAAAAATTTCAGTTTATTGCCACTCTCTTGTGATATCACCACAGAGACTAAGCTCTTCACAAATCGTCTCAAGGAATCTTTATGGAGAGCATCTGCTACTAAATAAGTTGAGTTATTTTCTCTCTAATTTTTGCTTATATGGTTTCCTTATCAATTTCAGTTCAGTGAACATACATAATTTTTCAATTGAATGTGGAAATAATAATATGCGGATTTCTAATATGTGGAGATATTCAGTACGTTCCAACTTCTGTTAAGACCAGCATTTGATAAATTTCAGTTGACAGTGTCATCATAAAATTTTTTGACGTGATACACTATCTGTTGCTTCAAATTAGCGTGTACCGGGTGTGGGCAACTAAGAACGGCTATATCTCAGGAGTGGATTATAGCACAGGTTCGGGAAAAAAATTCATGACAAAAGTGGCCTCGAGGAACGCCTGGGAATTATCTTCGAAATTGTAGGTCCACTGCTATTTGACAGTTGAAATTTTGGAATGCAAATTTTTTCAAAATTTACTCAATTGAGGAGCAAATTTTTATTTTATTTTTTATTTGGAAATAAACTGCATCAACCGCCTTGGGTTATTAGCAGTGGTACAGTATGGTTTGTTAAATAATCATCTACATAACATATTATTTAGATTTTCTCATAAATGTCAATGTCCTTAAGAAATTTCATAAGATTATCCACGTTACAGTGATCATTCAATAACAAGTCAATGGAGCACGGAAAATTACACATTTTACGATTTATTTCAAAAACCGGACACTGCACTGATACATGTTCAACACTTATTTGTACATCACATGTCATGCACATAGGTGGATCTTCCCTTTTAATAAGATACTCGTGAGTGTAACGTGTATGACCCAGACGTAGTCGTGTCAAAATGGTTTGTGTTCTTTTTTTAGTGGGCAATGTTTTCCAAGGTGTTATACTTTGCTTGACTTTTCTCAGTTTGCTGCTTGAACTTAACCACATATTATGCCAATGTTGATGCACTTTTTCCCTAATGAGGCTCTTCAGATCTGATTTGGTGATTCTGTTCTCTGCAAATGGAAGGGATGAATTTTCTGATGTTTGCTTGGCAACCTTATCAGCGCTTTCGTTACCGCATATTCCTGTATGTGATGGGACCCAAAGGACAGATACCGTTTTATGACTGCTATTAAGTTCAGCAATCTGTTTGTTTATTTGGACAAGGAGTTCATTGGTGTGATACAGTTTCCCCACACTAACTGCTGCACTGAGTGAGTCTGTGACCAAAAGAAAATTTCCAGTTGACTGATTTTTGCATATGTGTAATGCCTTGTGAATTGCATATAGTTCTGCAGAATATATACTGAATGCTTCTGGTGGTCTAAGTCCAATTATCTCGGAATTCGTAACAACAGCGCATGAGGTGCCATTTTCCATCTTTGATCCATCTGTGTAAATTATGTTATAGTCGTGATATTGCGAAATAACATCGTTGAAGCTGTTTGTGATAACTTGTGTAGGTACTTCGTGTTTGTTAAACTTTGTAAGTCGGGTATCGATATTAGGTGCAACAGATAGCCATGGGGGAACATCATTAAAAGTGGGGAAGAATTTTGTTGGAAGAGAGAAACGGAGCTTTTGGCAGATTCTGTTTATTCGTTCGTAGAAAGGTACTGGGAGATGGGGGTGGTTATTATAAAGAGAATTGAATCTATCTGATATAACATATTTTTTGGACGGATGGTCTCCACACGAAACTACATTTGCAGCATATAATAAGCTTCACATATCTCTTCTAAGACTTAAGTGCATTTCTCCAGTGTTGACAATAACGCTTTCCCTTGGACTTGTACGATATGCTCCTGTTACTAAGCGTAGCGCTGTAAGCTGAATGACGTCTAGTTTTTTCAAAGTACGATTTCTAGCGGATGCATACACAATGGATCCATAGTCTATGCGGGATCTCACGAAACTGTTGTATATGAGTAGTAGTGTCTTTTGCTCACATCCCCAGTTGATATTTGATAGCATTTTGAGCAGGTTAATCCCAGATGAACAGGATTTTTTCAAGCTTTCAATATGGGTGTTCCAGGTTAGTTGGTTGTCAAATGTTATCCCTAAATATTTTATTTCTTCACACACTTCGATTTTTTTATTATCGATAAATAAATTTGGTTGTAGAGGTATTTTGTGTCAACGTCTGAATACTATGCATTTGGTTTTTTGGGGCGATAATCGCCATCCACGGTTTGACAGATCGTTGAATACTGTGGATATTGCCTCTTGGAGATTACGCTCAATTGTTTTCAGACTCTTACCTCTCATGTATATAACAAGGTCATCAGCATACATACTGGTGTGTACAGGAGATTTTATTTTTAGTGCTATGTCATTGATGGCTCCTAAAAATAAAGTGACACTTAGGATGGAACCTTGAGGGGTTCCATTGCTCTGAGTACATTCTCTCGAAAATACCCCATTTGCTTTAACATTGAAATGTCTGGTCTTTAGGAAGTTTGAAATGAAGTTGAATATATTTCCATTGAGTCCCTTTTCTGCAAACCATTTAAGGATACCATATCTCCAAACCATATCGTATGCTTTGCTTATATCAAAGACTGTTGCTACACATATTTGTTTATTAGCAAGACTTTCGTTTACATATGATTCCAGTTGGATAAGGTTGTCGTATGTTGATCTATTTTTTCTGAAGCCGTTTTGAATATTGGAAAGGCATTTATTTTGTTCGAGGAACCACATTAATCAGTTATTTATAATTTTTTCCAATAATTTGCACATTGTGCACGTTAAAGCAATAGGGCGATAGGAGTTTGGATCAGCTTTGGGTTTTTTGTTTTTGAAAATTGGGATGATAGTTGCTTTCGACCAGGACTGTGGAAAACAGTTATGAAGGTAAATCTTATTATATATTTGTAATAGGTGATACTTTGCCCTTTCTGGCAAATACTTAATAAAAACGGAAGGGACTTCATCTGGCCCAGGGGTCGAATTTCTACAGCTCTTCAGAGCATCTTCGAATTCTTCCATCTTTAGGGAGTCGTTTAAGAAGTTACAATTTTTATTCGTTTGGAAGGAAATGATTTCGTTTTCTAGTTCTTCTTTACAGGATTTGAAATAATCTGGGTAGTTAGTATTACTCGAGTTTTCTTCATATACAGATGCCAGTACATTTGCAATTTCATTAGATCTAGTTACTGTTTTGTTATTGTGTACGAGATGGTTTATTTGATTGTTGGAGGAACGGGAA
>CAJUYI010005246.1:0-16148 GCA_910591695.1 Galerucella pusilla
ACCCTTTGAACCTCTAGTTATTACGGTTGGGATTATACTTTTGGTGGCTAGTTTTGTTTAGAATAAATTGTTTATTAGAATTTATTGTCAATTAGGATTTTTTGTTACATACATCGTTTAATGCTTTCACATAATAGGTCAGTAGTTATATTTTACAATAAATATTACAAAATAACTGTGTTTTTATAAACTTTGGGCATAGGGAATGCTTTACAAAAATTAAAGTTACATAATCGAAGATTCTATTTTTGCTATCTTTTGAAGGACTCTGTATAACGTAGCAAAACCTTATATCAAAAGCTTCAAAAAAATATAACCAATCCGAATTCGGTATTATATACAGGGGTTCCTATTTGAAAAATCATATGTTTGGTTTGTAACCGAGTTATTCAGCACTCTGTATAGTTCGATACAATTTCAAAATATGGACCTTCAACACATCTACTATTGTTGTTAATAACATTCTTTGATATCTCTTAAAATAACCCCTATACCGAAGTTTGTCGTAAGGTTGGTCCACCCTGTATGTATATTGAAAAATTCTTAGCCTACTATAGAACCAAACAAAATTTCAATGTCAAAATATTTTATTACTCAGCATATTCTCCTCTTAATTGGATACATTTATTACAGCAAACCTGCAACGTCTCTAGACCTTCGATCGTATCGTGAAATAGCAGGAATCCCAGCGCTTTCGCCAAAAATTAGTTTTTTCGCATTCGCCAAAATTTGAAATTTTGGTTGCTACTTGAATATAAAGTAGATAGAAAAAAGTGTAAAATGCGAATAATTTTTATGAAAATCTCATCGTACAGACTGAATTGAGAAATAGTATATTCTTACAAATTGAATTTATTAGTCTTATAGCTTTAACAATCGATTTTAGTATAAGCTTTCTCTACCCCAGTTCCCAGTAAGATAGAGACGCCGTCTCCGTAAGCTCTTGGGATCCGACGCGTTTACTTGTAAGCATTCTGTTTGTACCTATTAAAATTAAGGATTTTAAAATTCTTTCTAGACGTTTTTCTATTTTCTTTAGCCCTGAGTTATCCAAATGAACGCTTACCACGTTCTTAAACGTTTTCTAAAGTGCATCTTCGTTTATAAAAAACTAGAACTTTTGCAACATCAAGATATATTGTTTGAGAACTTCACAATTTTATTAGAAGATCAGGTTCTGCAAATTATTGTAGCGTTTATTCTAATTTATATTTACAGTTAATTTATATTTACAGATTTATATTCAAATACAGTCCTTATTTAATAATTTATATATCACACTAAACACACACTAACTATAATTTATATGAGAGTCACTTTATCGAGGCGCGATTGCTTTCTTTCAGTATCAACACTAACTGACTAACTAACTCCGCTGCGATGCTCGTGGCCGATTTATACTCGCACGTATTGTAGTTCTAGAAAACTCTCGAAGTTCTGGTGGATGTGCTGGGTTTTTCTAGGTGTTACGTATTCCAGATCATTCTCGAAAATAAGGCGGAGGAGCCATAGTCGTATCATATGGGAATTTCACTGGGGGCACTAATTGAGCATATTAATGCAGCAGCTCGCGTAACATTATTAACAAACAGAAAAATAGGAAAATTCATATCCCGAACCGTTTCACCAACTCTGGCAATGTTTCGAAGCAATGTTCCCATATCATATATCGTTATTAGGTTTAGATTTTCAGGCTGAAGTATGTCAATTTATAATTTCACGCTATTCACGTCGGATTTAACAGTCTTTGGAAAATAGTGTTCTCATGGGTCCACGTCTTAAGAAATATATTTGTTCGGTAATGTTGGAATTACATGTTACATCTATTCCCTTGGATATTGGATATTGCCGCTAGCAAATAACAGAATAAAAGTGGAAACCGATTCCAATAAGAAATTGCATTAAGCTTCTATTTTCAGTCAAGAAAATAAAGTGATACTCAGACTGACTGTGAAAAAACCATAGACCAAGCAATAGAGCATCAAAATATTGAGTTTTTGACAAAAATCCTAGTAGAAAACGTACTCTGCTATCTAGTAAGACATATTATTGGCTAGGATTGTGTAAATTATCAATATTTTGTCTATTGTGAAACTTCAAATATGACAGCTGTCAAGATATAATATTTTCGTAACGTGTAAAACAATAGGCCTTTGTCTTACAGATGCATAATTATTTCTTTCCACTAATAGTTGTGAAATTGACAATTATTTCTTCTTCTAGCCAAGGAGTTGAATTTCTCTATTAGTGGTTAATAATTTCCCATTATTAACCTATATAGGTCAATAATGGACAAATTCAAATATTTTGAGAATTCAGGGATAGTAGTTCAACAAAAACTTGTGCAGCATAATTTTGTATACCCAGGAGATTGTCTTCAATATATTTGCTGCTTGAAATTACCTACCAAGATAAAATTATTTGAATAAAAACCAAAAATGACTGATGACATAACGACAGTACGTTCATAATATATCGAAAACTGACAGTGTACTTGTCAGTCAGACGACGAAGTAAACGCTTCTCGTGGTGCGTTTGTGATTTATTTTTCATTTTTGTCTTAAATTTGGCTAGTAGTGGAAAAATTGTATATACACCATGGTGTTGAAGACATTTATAAACCTCGCAACATATTCCGCGCGGGGCGCGGGGCAAAGACACTAGCGAAATAATGTTGGTGCTCGGTCAATAATAATAGTCTTCACCACCTTGGTGTACTATTTATAATAATTAATGTTGATTAATTATTCTTCTCTTTGAAGGTTCATTACATGAAGGTTCTGCATACGCCACGCGTCAACGCTGTCATTTTCGTCCCTTTTCCCGGGCGTTTTTGACCTACTTCGCAGCGTTTGATCACAAATCGAATAAATACGTTTGGTTGCTCTATATTTATATTTTTCAAATTCAAAATCGGACTAACTATAACGCAAAATATTGCATTAAAAATTGTAATGGCAATATTGATTGAAATTAAACTTTTTAAATTTCTAAATCTTATTAAAAATACATATTTATTCGTTAAAAATATTTATGTGAAAACATTTTTGTTTCAGAACATCGACATGCTTACCCACATATGTTTGTTCCTCTTAAAATTGGTCCAAAGTCGATGAAACGCCGGATTTCTCAACCAACAACGCCCGTGCCCTCCAATCTTGGAACCCCAACGGGCTCAATTACTGAATCGCCCACATTGGAATTGAAACAATCTGATTCGGTTGACCAAACAGGTAAAATAACCATACAATTTTTTTAGTAATAATAGCGCACAGTATCGTTTTTTATATTAAACCATTTCGGGGGGAATATTTTTATAAAAAAGGACCGATTGCAACGGAAATATAGGAAAAACTAATTTCTTAACACGTTAACTGCCAAGCCACTTTCGATAAAAATTTTACCGGGTCCTACGAGCCGAGGTATTTTTTTTTAAAAGCTAGTGATCAACAATAATTCCCACAGAAAAAAAATTTAAAAATTTTTTAAGAAAGTGCTGCGTCCAGTTTTGGTGCAAGAAGCGCAAGATAAAATACCTGACTCGAAAAATGGTGAAGGAAAGATTAAAAAGAGGCAGGTGTAAATTATTGTTGTTGCAAGAAACATTCAAAAAGGCACGGAGAGACGAAAACAAGACTCAATTTCACCGAAATTGATGAGATCGAGATGAGATTTTTCATTCTCTCCTCTAATCTCGTATCGTGCGAAGCTCTATAATTAAGTAAATGGTTAGATTGTAAATATTTGTGTTTATATTTTTATTCAAATTCCCAATAAATTTCCAATTACAACTAAAATTCTAATAAATATGTTTGTTATGATTATTTATTCATATCTACGTGCAAATTTACAATAGTTATTGTACAATTTTCTCCAATTTCTTGCAAAATAATGAAATAAAATAAAACATATTTGCTCACTCTGATTGGTTGAAAATTACTAGGCAACCCATACATTTTATTGACCTTGGGACACATCAACTTTATCAAGTCACGTGGCACTAAGTTCAGTTCC
This sequence comes from Galerucella pusilla, assembly GCA_910591695.1. Classification (NCBI taxonomy): domain Eukaryota; kingdom Metazoa; phylum Arthropoda; class Insecta; order Coleoptera; family Chrysomelidae; genus Galerucella; species Galerucella pusilla. The sequence continues at coordinate 4,015 of CAJUYI010005246.1, forward strand.
CGAAGAAAGAACGACAGAGTTTATAAATCCAGCTTAATAGTGTTAAAGTTTCTTTATTGTATTGGTTTACGATTTATATTGTACATAATTATGAAATTTGTTATGTCATTTCTTTACTGCAATACTCACAGCACCAATATAGTACATTCAATATCCTTCTTGGTGTGCGTCATCGTTTGTGACGTATATTCGGGTATTTCGTTTATTTTATTTGCTATTTTGACATATAGCTAACCTTAAATTTGATAAATAAAATCATGAGGATCGTATTCAGCCAAATTAGAAAAGGCTATACAATTAATAATTAGATCAATATTCACCTTTCATAAATAATAATTGACCGTAAACAACAAAGTACAGACCTGCGAGAATTGTAAGTGGGACATTAAAAAAGACGTAAGACACATTGCCGATACGAAATGTACGTCTGTATAATATTTTGGATGATGTAATTTCTCCTGATTGATAGGTCGTGCTTGTGCGTAATATAAACATCAACTAATCAAACCTTTGAAATCAAAGATTAGAGTAAACGTTTGTAATACATTTAAACGGCTCATTATTGTGATATTTTGATTAGGATCAATCACAGACCTGCCTTTTTTCCATTACTTCTAACGTAATGTGTTAGAAGGACATTAACAATCGATGACGCACTCCAAAAAGTTTATTATATGAACTCTAACACTATGTTATATCTCTGGGAATACCCAACGTCCCGGTAACTTATCATATTTTCAATTTGGAACCATTAGAAACAAATGTATTCGATTTTAAAATTATAACACTTGTTAAAATTTAGGTGCTTTACTATTGAATAAATTTTACACAGTTTTTTTCCTTTTTTGCTTTAGAAAACCACCAAATCAGTTGGGTAATACCACAAGAAACGCAATTTGATCTGGATACACCGAAAAGCTCCGCAACAGAATCACCCCCTGCTGGCTTAATCGAGTCCGGTAAGTTCATTTGAAAAATTGAAATAATTATTAATGAATATTTTTGCTTTAACCATATTTTTTTTAAGTAGTCTTTATGACTTAAAACTTAAGCCGGGATTGTATTGGGGATGGTCTAACAACTCGAATATTTTCTTGCTTTAAAATCTCAATTGTTTTTATAGAAAAGGGGTTGATTTTTGAAACTTAAAAGTATTTGCACACCCCCGGTATAGGGTAGTCCATTTAAAAAATTTAGAGGGATTATCATAGGTTAGAGGGAGCTCTGTATCTGTAAAGTAGGGAGGGTGAGTGTAGGCTCACAGCACTCAGGCCACATGTGACCCATTGTACATCCTCCCGAGGAGTTGTCCTCCTAGGGCATCGTCCATCCTGTCCTTCAAAGGAAGGTGGACAGGTCACTAGGAGACATCTCCTTTATATCGGCAGGTGTAGGCCAAGACTCACCGAACACACACTCTCTTATTGACAATAACTGCGGACACTCGCATAAGACATGCCTGATAGTTTCATCTTCCTGTTCACACATCCTGCATAGAGGTGAGTCCACTAGCCCCATAGAAATCCTATTGTTAAACGTAGGTTTTTCCTGGTCATCGCCAAATATTTCTTCGACGCCTGCTTCCCAGGGTCGCCCAGGGTGATCCTGGCAAGACTTCATCATTTTGTTCCATCCCATCTCTTAAGTGATTGAACATGGGTGTAACGTTTGGCTAGTTCCGCAATTCGTTAGGCCTTAGGTGTCACTGGGTCCTAAAATTTTTATTCCAGCTGCTTTCCTGGCTAAAGAATCGGTTAGAGGGGGTTAAATTTAAAACTTTTACATATGATTTTTGACGTGTTAGGTACTCATTTTTTAATAATAGTGTCGCCTTCAGAATTATGTTGGGTGGATAGATTTCATCGAAATGCTCTGTATATATGAGATAAATACTCTGAATAAATTTTAATACCTATCTGGGGTTGATCCGGCTTTTTCAAATAATAAACTCTCTTCTATACGTTTTGGTTGTGTATTACACTAAGTGGTTTTTGAAATAATTGAATAGGGAGAGACAAAATGAGATTATATTTTATAAAAAAATTTGGATGCGTAAAACTCGTTCAGATTGATCCGTTTTCTGGATTAATTTTTTCGTCGACAGTATAATTAAATGGAAAATGAAGGGAAAATCAGTTACCGATTTAATTATCCATGAATTTGCATTTTTGAAAGGAAAATTACAGTAAGGCAGTCGATAAATGATGTTTTAATCAACAATTTTAAAATTGCTTTTGTGACCTTGTCGAAACGTGCGAGGTTGGCAAACATTATTTCTGGTACAGTGTCATTTTTTATGACTCAATTTTTTTCCCAAACTGTTAATTTTAACAAAAACTCGGTCGTACGTCTATAGTACAACTAAATTTTCACATTAGCATATCAGTAACGCGTTTTTTAATGTAATTGTGGTTCGTAAACTTTTATTCTACTAGAATCTAGTAGAATAGATTAGACTAGATCTTTCCAATGATCTTCTCTTTTTATCGGCTTTACCTATTTCTTCCAATATTACTTTGAGGCTGATTCCGCAAAAGGGTTCAGGCCCCCATAAAGGTATTTCAGTCCCCCTCTTTGCTAGATCATCTGCTATTTCATTTCCTTCTAATCCAGTGTGTCCTGGAATCCATAGTAAGGTGACTATATTGTTCTCGCCTAGTTCATTGAGTTTGTCTAGGCATTCCCACACCATTTTGGAACTGATTACAGCTCAGTGCCTTAATGGCTGCTTGACTATCCGACATTATGACAATCGTTGAATAGATGAGGCTTTTACTTGATGTAGATCCATAGTAAGTTATGAAATCAAACAATTTTATTTTGTAAAATCTACATTGTAATTAAACATAAAGTGACGCGTTTCGCTAACACAGTAGTATACCTCCAACGTTTGATAAAGCTACTGTGTTAGCGAAACGCGTCACTTTATGTTTAATTACAATGTAGATTTTACAAAATAAAATTGTTTGATTTCAAACTTATTATGACAATCCTTTGTCTTCTGTATCCTTTATCAATATTGAACTGGGCGCACTTCCTTATGGCGTGGATTTCCGCTTGAAAGATACTTGGGGCTTTTCCCAAGCTTTCAGAGTGTTTGGTTTCTGGCCCGAACACTCCTACCCCAGTTCCTTCTATTGCTCTTGAGCCGTCTGTGTACCATTGAATGGCATTCTTTCCAAGTCTGGTAATGGTATTTGGATCCCATTCCTTCTTGTTGCTCAATTCCGTAACGAATGTCTTTGAAAAGTTATACTTTTTCATCATCCCGTCTTGTGGCATGTCCCAGGCTGTCTGATTTCTAAGAAGTAACAAGGTGTTTTTTTAATTATTCCCTCTCTACTTAGTCTGTATCTTGTTCTTTCTGCAACGCTTTCCACTACTATATGTAGAGGGGTGAGGTTATTATTAACTTTAGAATCTTAGTATTTTTGTAACCTTCAATTTCTTGCAGGAAATGTTAATTCAACATCCCAAAAAGAATCAGACTCAGAATCTGAGTGTGTCTTATCTGATCCGTGCAGTTATTTCACTCGAGATAGTAAGGAAGAATCGCCAGAAAGAAAAGTATCATTTTTAAATAACGAAAACGTAGATAAATTTGACTTAGATGGACTCAAGGATAAGAAAAAACGGTAAGCAAAACTTAACAAAAGTGTATTTGAAAAAAAAATAATAAATTTTTTTTATAGTAGGCATCATTATCATGGACACCACACGCATAGGTCGAAGTTCCGAAAATATTCTTTGCCTACAGATACCAAAAACTATCACAAAGACAATTTCGATCCCGTTTTCAACAGACCTAGAAGAGTGTCTACTCAACCAGAAGACCAAGACTTGACGCCTAATGATATAGATCAGCTGGATAGTCATAGGTAAGTTTACTTTTTATTCCAATAGAAATTTTAAAAGAGTCAATGGTTCAATTTTTCTATTTTAAATGAAATTAAAAGTTTCTAATTAATTATTAATTAATTTCACGCAATGATGATATTTTACATATCGAAATAGAATTTTTATTTTTTATTATTACTGGAAACTTTTCGTTTCATTTAAAATAGAAAAATTGAACAATTTGTACTTTTCCCTAATATGACTCTTTTAAAATTTCTATTGGAAAAAAAAGTAAACTTACCTATGACTATCCAGCTGATCTATATCATTAGGCGTCAAGTCTTGGTCTTCTGGTTGAGTAGATACTCTTCTAGGTCTGTTGAAAACGGGATCGAAATTGTCTTTGTGATAGTTTTTGGTATCTGTAGGCAAAGAATATTTTCGGAACTTCGACCTATGCGTGTGGTGTCCATGATAATGATGCCTACTATAAAAAATTTATTTATTTTTTTCATTTACACTTTTGGTATATTTTGCTTACCGTTTTTTCTTATCCTTGAGTCCATCTAAGTCAAATTTATCTACGTTTTCGTTATTTAAAAATGATACTTTTCTTTCTGGCGATTCTTCCTTACTATCTCGAGTGAAATAACTGCATGGATCAGATAAGACACACTCAGATTCTGAGTCTGATTCTTTTTGGGATGTTGAATTAACATTTCCTGCAAGAAATTGTAGGTTACAAAAATACTAAGATTCTAAAGTTAATAAGTACCGTAAATTGGAGGCATAATAGATCGTTAAGACATATTTAAAATACCCAAATGGAAATTTTCTCTAACCTTCTTACTTTGTGAGATACAGGCTGCTTAAAGATGTAGAAGAAATACACATTTTATTCAATATCTTCTCGGGGGATAGAAGTAAAAATTTAAAATTTTTTGTATGTTATTGTCTCTTTAAAACACATCGACAGTATTAATTATGCCAAATTCTAATGTGTCATTGGCGTGGTACGAGGGGTTCGTAAACTTTTATTGTACCATATTTTTGAAACACCCTGTATTGAGAGCTAACGACTTTTGTATGCAATTATTTATTAAATTTCCTACATAAAAGGTACTCTTTGTTATACTCGATAGAACACACCATTTTCAATATTTTCAACTTTTTATTGCAGTAAGACACTTTTTTATGTTGTAATGTTTTTAAACAATAAATTTGTAGTAGTCGTAGATATTTTCTCAACACTTTATCTTCCCACAAATAATTATGAATTACAAACCCATAAGAAACGTTTGTGTTTCATTTAATTGTAAGTAATCTTCAAGAAGGTTCTACAAATTTATTTAAGGGGAATCTATCGGCAGCGATTTGACAAAATATCGAAGTATTTTTGGCAAAGAATTTTGAAGTACCTAATGGATGTATTGAAAATTAAGAAAAAAATATATCATGTAGATTAATGTTGAACTTGTTCTCATTGAATAAAAACTTTGAAATGGTAACCAAATTTTGTTGAAAAAAATATGAAAAATACACATATTAAGCAAAGTTTAAGCCCTTGTAAGGAATTAAATAGGGATTGAATGGAAAAACTAATTTATAATGGGTCTAATTTGAAGCTTTATGAATACTATATAAAAATCTCAGAATCCTCAAATTACTTATGACCGTACAATTCCTTATTGAAATTCGGTTGCTACCACTAAAATATCGGATAAAAATCCATCTCTCGCTTTTCTATCCTTCTATGACTGACGTTGTCTCTCTGCTTCGGTAGTCGCGTGCCGTTCCATTGTTGATACAACGCTCGCCGGTCTCGGCGGTCTCCCAGTTCAGTACTGACGAAGCTTATAGAGTAGCACGTGAACCAAAATCCGCTTGGACCGCTTGGCTACCTACATGTTGCGGAACTTTCATATTTCTAATAAAATTTTCGTTATGTGAACTTAAACGTGAGGACGTAGGGAAACTAAAAAAATATACAAAGCAAATTGTGCAAGGTCGAATTTGGTAGATGCCCCTTAAGAAAAAACAACATAAAAAAGTGTCTTAACTTTAATAAAAAGTGAATAATCTTGAAAATGGAGTGTTCTATCGAGTTCAACAAAGAGTACCTTTAATGTAGGGAATTTAATAAAGAATTGCATAGAAAAGTCTTATGGTCTAAATACAAGGTGTTTCAAAAATATGGTACAAAAAAAGTTTACGAACCACAATTACATTAAAAAACGCGTTACCTATATGCTAATGTGACGTGTTGGGACACGTCTGTAGCAGCGGGTTAATATTATATTTCTAAAGATGTACTTCCATCATAGGCGTATCGTGTGATACCTACAATTTTTTTGTTAAAATGTTCGCTAACAATTATGTAACGATAAAATGTTTATGAGGATAATTTATTTGTGAAAATTTAGTTGTACCATAGGCGTACGACCGAGTTTTTGTTAAAATTAACAGTTTGAGTCATATAAAAAGACACTGTACCAGAAATAATGTTTGCCAACCTCGCACGTTTCGACAAGGTCAAAAAACACAAAAGCAATTTTAAAATTGTTGATTAAAACATCATTTATCGACTGCCTTACTGTAATTTTCCTTTCATTTTCCATTTAATTATAATACCTACTGTCGACGAAAAAATTAATCCAGAAAACGAATCAATCTGAACGAGTTTTACGCATCCAAATTTTTTTATAAAATATAATCTCATTTTGACTCTCCCTATTCAATTATTTCAAAAACCACTTAGTGTAATACACAACCAAAACGTATGAAAGAGAGTTTATTATTTGAAAAAGCCGGATCAACCCCAGATAGGTATTAAAATTTATTCAGAGTATTTATCTCATATATACAGAGCATTTCGATGAAATCTATCCACCCAACATAATTCTGAAGGCGACACTATTATTAAAAAATGAGTACCTAACACGTCAAAAATCATATGTAAAAGTTTTAAATTTAATCCCCCTAACCAATTCTTTAGCCAGGAAAGCAGCTGGAATAAAAATTTTAGGACCCAGTGACACCTAATGCCTAACGACTTCGACGAACTAGCCAAACGTTACACCCATGTTCAATCACTTAAGAGATGGGATGGAACAAAAGGATGAAGTCTTACCAGGATCACCCTGGGCGACCCTGGGAAGCAGACATCGAAGAAATATTTGGCGATGACCAGGAAAAACCTACGTTTAACAGTAGGATTTCTATGGGGCTAGTGGACTCACCGCAGGATGTGTGAACAGGAAGATGGAACTGTCAGGCATGTCTTATGCTAGTGTCCGGAGTTATCTTCAATAAGAGAGTCAACTGTGAGTTCGGTCAGTCTTGGCCTACACCTGCCGATATAAAGGAGATGTCTCCTAGTGACCTATCCACCTTCCTGGGAAGGACAGGATGGACGATGACCTAGGAGGACAACTCCTCGGGAGGATGTGCAATGGGTCACATGTGGCCTAAGTGCTGTGAGCCTACACTCACCCTCCCTACTTAACAGATACAGAGCCCCCTCTAACCTATGATCATCCCTCTCAATTTTTTAAATGGAATACTCTATACCGGGGGTGTGCAAATACTTTTAAGTTTCAAAAATCAACCCCTCAGCTATAAAAACAATTGAGATTTTAAAGCAAGAAAATATTCGAGTTGTTAGACCATCCTCAATAAAATCCCGGCTTAAGTTTTAAGTCATAAATACTACTTTAAAAAAAATATGGTCAAAGCACAAATATTTATTAATAATTATTCCAATTTTTCAAATGAACTTACCGGACTCAATTAAGCCAGCAGGGGGTGATTCAGTTGCGGAGCTTTTCGGTGTATCCAGATCAAATTGCGTTTCTTGTGGTATTACCCAACTGATTTGGTGGTTTTCTAAAGCACAAAAACAAAACAAAAACTGTGTGAAATTTATTCAATAGTAAAGCACCTAAATTTTAACAACTGTTATAATTTTAAAATCGAATACATTTGTTTCTAATGGTTCCAAATTGAAAATATGATAAGTTACCGGGACGTTGGGTATTCCCAGAGATATAACATAGTGTTAGAGTTCATATAATAAACTTTTTGGAGTGCGTCATCGATTGTTAATGTCCTTCTAACACATTACGTTAGAAGTAATGGAAAAAAGGCAGGTCTGTGATTGATCCTAATCAAAATATCACAATAATGAGCCGTTTAAATGTATTACAAACGTTTACTCTAATCTTTGATTTCAAAGGTTTGATTAGTTGATGTTTATATTACGCACAAGCACGACCTATCAATCAGGAGAAATTACATCATCCAAAATAGGATACAGACGTACATTTCGTATCGGCAATGTGTCTTACGTCTTTTTCTAATGTCCCACTTACAATTCTCGCAGGTCTGTACTTTGTTGTTTACGGTCAATTATTATTTATGAAAGGTGAATATTGATCTAATTATTAATTGTATAGCCTTTTCTAATTTGGCTGAATACGATCCTCATGATTTTATTTATCAAATTTAAGGTTAGCTATATGTCAAAATAGCAAATAAAATAAACGAAATACCCGAATATACGTCACAAACGATGACGCACACCAAGAAGGATATTGAATGTACTATATTGGTGCTGTGAGTATTGCAGTAAAGAAATGACATAACAAATTTCATAATTATGTACAATATAAATCGTAAACCAATACAATAAAGAAACTTCAACACTATTAAGCTGGATTTATAAACTCTGTCGTTCTTTATTCGGGAACTGAACTTAGTGCCACGTGACTTGATAAAGTTGATGTGTCCCAAGGTCAATAAAATGTATGGGTTGCCTAGTAATTTTCAACCAATCAGAGTGAGCAAATATGTTTTATTTTATTTCATTATTTTGCAAGAAATTGGAGAAAATTGTACAATAACTATTGTAAATTTGCACGTAGATATGAATAAATAATCATAACAAACATATTTATTAGAATTTTAGTTGTAATTGGAAATTTATTGGGAATTTGAATAAAAATATAAACACAAATATTTACAATCTAACCATTTACTTAATTATAGAGCTTCGCACGATACGAGATTAGAGGAGAGAATGAAAAATCTCATCTCGATCTCATCAATTTCGGTGAAATTGAGTCTTGTTTTCGTCTCTCCGTGCCTTTTCGAATGTTTCTTGCAACAACAATAATTTACACCTGCTTCTTTTTAATCTTTCCTTCACCATTTTTCGAGTCAGGTATTTTATCTTGCGCTTCTTGCACCAAAACTGGACGCAGCACTTTTTTAAAAAATTTTTTTTTCTGTGGGAATCATTGTTGATCACTAGCTTTAAAAAAAAAATACCTCGGCTCGTAGGACCCGGTAAAATTTTTTTCCGAAAGTGGCTTGGCATTTAACGTGTTAAGAAATTAGTTTTTCCTATATTTCCGTTGCAATCGGTCCTTTTTTATAAAAATATTCCCCCCGAAATGGTTTAATATAAAAAACGATACTGTGCGCTATTATTACTAAAAAAATTGTATGGTTATTTTACCTGTTTGGTCAACCGAATCAGATTGTTTCAATTCCAATGTGGGCGATTCAGTAATTGAGCCCGTTGGGGTTCCAATATTGGAGGGCACGGGCGTTGTTGGTTGAGAAATCCGGCGTTTCATCGACTTTGGACCAATTTTAAGAGGAACAAACATATGTGGGTAAGCATGTCGATGTTCTGAAACAAAAATGTTTTCACTTAAATATTTTTAACGAATTAATATGTATTTTTAATAAGATTTAGAAATTTAAAAAGTTTAATTTCAATCAATATTGCCATTTAATTTCAATCAATATTGCCATTGCAATTTTTAATGCAATATTTTGCGTTATAGTTAGTCCGATTTTGAATTTGAAAAATATAAATATAGAGCAACCAAACGTATTTATTCGATTTGTGATCAAACGCTGCGAAGTAGGTCAAAAACGCTCGGGAAAAGGGCCGAAAATGACAGCGTTGCCGCGTGGCGTATGCACTCATAGAATGTAATGAACCTTCAAAGAGAAGAATAATTAATCAACATTAATTATTAAAAATAGTACACCAAGATGGTGAAGACTATTATTATTATTGATCGAGCACCAACATTATTTCGCTAGTGTCTTTGCCCCGCGCGGAATATGTTGCGAGGTTTATAAATGTCTTCAACACCATGGTGTATATACAATTTTTCCACTACTAGCCAAATTTAAGACAAAAATAAAAAATAATTCACAAACGCACCGCGAGAAGCGTTTACTTCGTCGTCTGACTGACAAGTACACTGTTAGTTTTCGATATATTATGAACGTACTGTCGTTATGTCATCAGTCATTTTTGGTTGAGCGCGAATTTTAAACTAATGGCATTTTTATTCAAATAATTTTATCTTGGTAGGTAATTTCAAGCAGCAAATATATTGAAGACAATCTCCTGGGTATACAAAATTATGCTGCACAAGTTTTTGTTGAACTACTATCCCTGAATTCTCAAAATATTTGAATTTGTCCATTATTGACCTATATAGGTTAATAATAGGAAATTATTAACCACTAATAGAGAAATTCAACTCCTTGGCTAGAAGAAGAAATAATTGTCAATTTCACAACTATTAGTGGAAAGAAATAATTATGCATCTGTAAGACAAAGGCCTATTGTTTTACACGTTACGAAAATATTATATCTTGACAGCTGTTATATTTGAAGTTTCACAATAGACAAAATACTGATAATTTACACAATCCTAGCCAATAATATGTCTTACTAGATAGCAGAGTACGTTTTCTACTAGGATTTTTGTCAAAAACTCAATATTTTGATGTTCTATTGCATGTTCTATGGTTTTTTTCACAGTCAGTCTGAGTATCACTTTATTTTCTTGACTGAAAATAGAAGCTTAATGCAATTTCTTATTGGAATCGGTTTCCACTTTTATTCTGTTATTTGCTAGCGGCAATATCCAATATCCAAGGGAATAGATGTAACATGTAATTCCAACATTACCGAACAAATATATTTCTTAAGACGTGGACCCATGAGAAAACTATTTTCCAAAGACTGTTAAATCCGACGTGAATAGCGTGAAATTATAAATTGACATACTTCAGCATGAAAATGTAATCCTAATAACGATATATATGATATGGGAACATTGCCAGAGTTGGTAAAATAGTTCGGGATATGAATTTTCCAATTTTTCTGTGGGTTGATAATTTGCAGAACCTGATCTTCTAATTGTGAAGTTCTCTAACAATACATCTTGATGTTGCAAAAGTTCTAGTTTCTTATAAAGGTAGATGCAATAAAGTAAACGTTTCAGAACATGGTAAGCGATCATTTGGATAACTCAGGGCTAAAGAAAATAGAAAAACGTCTTGAAAGAATTTTAAAATCCTCAATTTTAATAGGTACAAACAGAATGCTTACAAGTAAACGCGTCGGATCCCAAGAGCTTACGGAGACGGCGTCTTTATCTTACTGGGAACTGGGGTAGAGAAAGCTTATACTAAAATCGATTGTTAAAGCTATAATACTAATAAATTCAATTTGTAAGAATATACTATTTCTCAATTCAGTCTGTACGATGAGATTTTCATAAAAATTATTCGCATTTTACTTTTTTCTATCTACTTTATATTCAAGTAGCAACCAAAATTTCAAATTTTGGCGAATGCGAAACCTAATTTTTGGCGAAAGCGCTGGGATTCCTGCTATTTCACGATACGATCGAAGATCTAGAGACGTTGCAGGTTTGCTGTAATAAATGTATCCAATTAAGAGGAGAATATGCTGAGTAATAAAATATTTTGACATTGAAATTTTGTTTGGTTCTATAGTAGGCTAAGAATTTTTCAATATACATAAAGGGTGTACCAACTTTAGGTCAAACTTCGGTATGTGGGTTATTTTAAGAGATATCAAAGAATGTTATTAACAATAATAGTAGATGTGTTGAAGGTCCATATTTTGAAATTATATCGAACTATACAGAGTGCTGAACAACTCGGTTACAAACCAAACCTATGATTTTTCAAATGGGAACCCCTGTATATTATACCGAATTCGGATTGGTTACATTTTTTTGAAGCTTTTGATATGAGGTTTTGCTACGTTATACAGAGTCCTTCAAAAGATAGCAGAAATAGAATCTTCGATTATGTAACTTTAATTTTTGTAAAGCATTCCCTATGCCCAAAGTTTATAAAAACACAGTTATTTTGTAATATTGATTGTAAAATATAACTACTGACCTATTATGTGAAAGCATTAAACGATGTATGTAACAAAAAATCCTAATTAA
>CAJUYI010005247.1:0-16147 GCA_910591695.1 Galerucella pusilla
ATAACATTTTTATTACAGGACGTACAAGAATTATTGGTGAAAACCTCAATGTTCGTTGAAGAGTTCCAGTAGGAATTAGTTAAGGGAAACTCATCTCACTGACGTACTAAATAAAAAAATAGTATCACGACAAATCTTCCCAAATCGAGATTAATCTAAAATGTAATTAAAGTACTTTTTAATATTGTTCCTTTGATCTTTTATTGGAAACAGAAAATATTTGCAGAATATCTTGTGTCACTGCTAAGTTTGTGTAGTGTGTAAACTAGAAAATTGGAATTTTGACAAACCCTTCTTTTTATACCCAATACCAAACAAAAAAAACCAATATTCTTATCACGTCCCCTTAAAACAACATCTATGTTATCCTAATATCCAGCTTTTCATTCCACTGCACAAAATCCCGGAGACATCTGTTCATCCCTATCATCTTGTCCCACTCCCCCCTCACAATTCTCACACAAAAGTCTATTGAGAGGTGAAATCAAGGGCTTTGGCAAGGTTAACTACGCCAAATTGAACCTTTCAGGGGTAAGGGATACGAAATCCCCTTTTCTGAAGGGTCAAAATGTCTTTCATTTCGCGGCTTTTTTATACCCCGATATGCCGCCTCCCCTCGATATTAAACCGTTTTATGCTCGTATATGGTTAGCCACGTGACCATTTCTTGGACATAAACAGCAGGTCGTGCACTATATGAATATACGGGGGCTAAGTGGAGTGTGGCGGAAAATATGAATAGAAATAAGGTTTTTTTCTTTTCTTTAAACTGATGGTACCTAATATTTGATTGAAATACTTTACATTTTAAAATATAAGTTAAAAGTTATTTCACAAATAACTGAAAAATACCATTTAGTACCTGATTTCTGGCATACACGCTTACATGAGTCTGTGAGAAAGTGCGCAGGTGTTATATTACATATAGTTGAGGTGAATATCTTTATAGCTGAGTACACATGACTAGAAAGTCAAGTCATATTTGTATTCTGAGTAAAATTTAGCTTTTAAAAATCGCAGAGCGCTTTCGGCTGTTAAGTCATCTTCAGTGCTATACCTGCAAGTAAGTAATAAAAGTTGGAAAATGTAAAATGAGAAGTAGGTAAAGAATTACTTACTCGTCAGGTATTTGTTACAAGAAACTTTTCGACAACACATTGACGTCACAAAGTAAAATATCTTAAGACAACATTGAAATTAATCCCCTGATTAGGGCAAATTATATTCAGATCTTGAACATTTTTAAATTTGTTTAAATTGTCTTCAACTGATACACGAACACGTGTTAGTCTAACCACCGAATAATCTATTCGGCGGTCTAACGGAAGTTGAAGTGACACTACTTCAATTTTAGATTAACAAATGACAAATGACAATCTATGTGAACACAGAACTCAAGCTATCAACATGAGTATAAAAATGACATTGTAAAATTCTGTGTAATGTAAACATCAAAGAACCCATTTAAATTTGCCCTGATCAGGGGATTATTTTTAATGTTATCTTAAGATATTTTATTTTGTGACGTCAATGTGTTGTCGAAAAGTTTCTTGTAACAAATACCTGACGAGTAAGTAATTCTTTACCTACTTCTTATTTTACATTTTCCAACTTTTATTACTTACTTGCAGGTATAGCACTGAAGATGGCTTAACAGCCGAAAGCGCTCTGCGATTTTTAAAAATTAAATTTTACACAGAATACAAATATGTTTTCTTGACATATAGTTGGGACAAGGATAAATGAATTCACTGTAGAGCAATATTTTGGAATTAATAAGATGATTTTCGATTAATTTCAATGGAAAGCTATTAAAAAGATCAATATACATCAAAATTCATCACATACATAAGTAACAACCTTTATTTCATAGCAGAATTAATAAGAGTTGATCTAAAAACAAAAGATATAAACTAAATATATTTTGCTTCAAGAACCAGAAAAAAAGAATGAAGAAGTATTTTAAATTCTGAGGACAATGGATGTAAACATCAATAGAAAAGAGGATTTTTGACAAATGTTTAATAAAAGCAACATTTTAAAGCATAGGACGTTGTCCCTTGAAGCTATGGAGGTGTTAGTCTAGAACCTTACTTTTGTTTTGTATCAATAACAATAGGAAGTCAATAAATTTAGAAACAAAGCCAATATCGTCGAAAGACATTCTTCGTGCAACACTTAATAAAAGTCACCGTATAAAAATTACTCATGATAAATACAACCTTTGTTTTAAATAAAACAACCCCGATATACAAATCTGTCAATTGTTAAGTTCTTATATAACAAATTGCAGGCAAACACAACTATTTGACATTCGAAACCCAAACCTTATTCAATGTCACTTAATAATGTTACGAACTCACTAATTCCGAAGCCGGTCCTGTCGCAAACGATGAATGCGACCTTTCTAGAAATGTTCTTTTGCAGGTAATATCCAGACTGTTCTGGAAATGTACCAGGCCATACAATGGTTTATCGCGAATGTTCTAGAGATTTGAAGGAGTATATATACGTGGATTTTCGAGTGAGTCAGAAGTAGTTCAGTATACAGTGAATCGGTAAACAGTTTCAGTATACAGTGAGTGAACAGAAGTGAATATAAATAGTGTTGAATATAAATTAGGACAATTGTAATACCGAGTGTAGATAAATTAATAGACATTAAGTAGTGTGTACATAAATTAAGTTTATTATAGTGTGTAAGTGTTTCTTTAATAAATCAATAGTAATTAGCCATAGTGAGTGTATAATTTTATCCTACGGTAAAAACTGCTTAAATAAATAAGAAAAACATTACAATAATAATAAATTATGTATATGTATAATATGAAATTTATAGGTATTTAGGTCAATATCAGAGAGAAAATAAACGAATTCTCATCTTAGAGAAAAAAGAAAATTTTATATTAAATTTTTTCCTCTCCAGTGTGACACTTCAAACTGTGTTTCATTTCAAATATGAGACAAAATAGTTGCTATTAGAATGTGGAGAAAATCTTTTTCAGATTTTTTCTGGAAATTCCAAATAACCAGCAAACTTTTGACAGATGATAAATATAAAAGGACAGTAAGTGGACTTTTATTTTAACAGTTCAGTTCTTGATACTTTACCATAGTATATAAACAATTATATACTATGACTTCACAGAGCTGAATAATCCCATCTCCTATTTATAATTAATTTTAAAAACTTACAAAGCAAGCATCGACGAAAGACGTTCTTTGTGCAACCATTTCACCATCATTCCCATTGAACTGTTCGTAAAACTATCAATTTCCACAATATAAGTCACAAAATTCACAGGATAAAGTTTGTTTATAATAAATTAAAGCCATTTTTGAACAAAACACTCCCCATATACAAACCCGGCTATTGTTAAGTTTTCTACTAACGAATTGCAGGCTAATGAATTAAATCGTTGACTGGTATTTATCATAACTTTTTTTTGTCCAAATAAAAACTAGTTTACTGATAACGTCACAAACAATTCTTAATATTTCAACTAAGAACATGGAAAACCTAAATGATATCAAAGTCTATATTGGAATATATAGACTTTGATGATATTCCAATTTTTAAATGCCAATAATTGGAAGATTTTCATGGACGTGCGTAATAAAATTCAATAAAGCAAGAACATAAAATATACACATAATTAATTAATCTTCAATCCTTCCTGCAGGATTTATTATAAATACTGGGAAAACTTGAATTTGAAAAAATCATATGGCATAGTTTCATTACCAAAATAGTCAAACAGTCAAAAAAAGCAATAAAATTAAATAATAGTTATTTGCGTAATTAGTGGGATATAGACATTATTAACGCACGCATGTGAAATTTGCACGACGAGACCGTAGTCACATAAGTGCGTTAATAATTCCTATCACACGTGTTACGTACAAAATTTTATTTACAACTGTATATTAGTATTATTAACAGTACCTATATCAAAAAATTTAGAAAAAAATTCAATCAAAAAATCTATAAAAATGAGTTCAAGCGAAGACAATCTCTTTTCGGGAATTGAAAATGCAGCTTCCAGTGTTATTTTGAATATTTAATTCTGATGTTGATATTTTTCTAGATTCTTATTATCGCACTAGTGCGGTAATGTATTCAAAAACGCACTAGTGCGGTAATATACGTCATTATGACATTGAAAATAGTGTCAAATCGTATTTGTTATATGACAGTTGTGGATGAAGTATTTAAAGCATTACATTTGATCGCAAATAACTTGAAAACTACACACTTATTTGCAAAGAGACAGGAGTTCCAAGATACGATGACAGTTTGCGGCAATAGAACCACTCTAGGTATTGTTTGCAAAAATACTGTATTTATTCCGCGTCCCAAATGATTATACATAGTATTGTATTGTTTTGGAACGATGGAAAACTGTACCTTCTGGAAAGGATGATTAAGTTGATGTTTCCATCCCTTATTCGAGTTTGCGCACTATGCATATGTATGTACGTTTGTATATTGAGGAGACATACACTAAGATCCAGGAGATCTATGGTGTTCCCTTAGGTATACTTATTATCAGTTCCCGAGGGGAGACTTGGAGACAAGAAGCTTCTTCAATCCTATTTCCCGGAAGAATTTTTAAGTATCCTCAGGCCTTAACGCAGATGAACGTCCCTCTTCTATCCAGTAATCTCCTAAGTGTTGTGTCCTATGCTCCTGAATTGCTGTGTAAGCATGCCACATGCCACAGAATCTATCTTCTTCCTCCTCCACTACTTTGAGCTTTTCCAGATGCCCATTCAGGCGATATGTTCCTTTAGGATCCTGTTATGAAGCAGTTCTTTTTTTACTTATGCATTCAATTCATCTTAGTGGGTTGTAGTCACCCAGCAGAATATTTGATTGTCTAAGCCCTATATGATATTTCCAATGGTCAAGTTTTCTGATACCGCAAAAGAGTTTTTGCGTTTGCGCACTAAACAGTACTCGATACAATTCCAGAACGGTTCATAAATACCAGTGAGAATAAACCTACAATCTCGCGACTCATAACTCAACCCAGATAACCACATGCGGAGAAACATTGATTTAACCATTGAAGCCGTTGAAGAGGTTTTAAAAACTGTTTCTTATAATCTCGTGTAATCAATGGAATTCTTCCAAGCATAAGCACTGGCTAATAAATGAGATCAGCGGACTTATACCAGTTGTCAAATATACATTTTGAATTGAATTTACAAAAATTTAGTATTAGGTAAGCAAGGAATGTATCCAAAGCCGAAGAACATTAAAAAGTTTGGAATCCTCTGTACTAGACCCTGGCCTTAATGAAGGATCGAAGATACCAACTCACTTTAAACCTAATCTTTAGTGAGGATGTAAAAATTCATCACACATTCCTGTATTGTTCAATCTTATCGTCCTTTTATTTTTTGTAACACATCAATATCTTACACTGCACTTAAAATATTTCAATTGTAAACGTTGAATTCTAGAAAGTTACCCGGTACAATTACTGCTTTTCCTCAATAATAAAAAAGTCCGTCAACATATCGTAGGAAGTTTCATAGACGTGCAGAAATATGTCGATGATCTGACCTAAGAGTTCCGTCGTTCACGTGCAAATCCGTACTGTTTTTTTTTTCAGGAATTTCTTTGGGTTTTTTTATTCAGGAAACTCTTCAATTTTACAGTTCAGTCGAGTCTGCAGGACTCGGAAATTGTATTGAATTATGTATGAAAGAAGGAATGATTAATGATAATCGCATTCATGCTTGTGTTTAGTCGGTTATCATAGACATAATGGCAAAATATAGGAGGTTTTCTATAGAACGACCATATATCTTTGTTGGGAGTTAGTGAAGTTATTCGAGTTTAAAAAGTTCTGCTATTCATCATTTTTGGTATAGTTTTTTTTTGTGAAGCTATATCAGATTTTTGAAAGGATTAACTGATATACAATACATTTATTACGAAATAGAACAACCTATTGAGTGATGATCATTTTTCACGCAAAAGCTGTAAGTTATGTTTATATTCCATTATATATTATTATCCCCATTGGTAAAAGTGTGAAATTATTCTTCAATTTTAATAACTCAATTCGATAATAGTAAGTATGATAAACACAAAGGAACTTGAACATTACTTTTTGTTAAATATGATCAAACAGAGCCGTAGTCCATGAATTGAATGGACTTATGGAGAATAATATGGAAGTTTGATTAGCCCCAACCACGTACCTAATTATTAATTTATGAATTGAAATCCGTTGGAGACCAACATCAAACGCTGTTCGTCTATTATTTAGTATATTATTATCGAAGTAGGGATTGAACAGTAAGATATCAATGCTGCTTTCCGTAACTGCTAGGGGTATAGTGTATTTTTATTATATTGATAGCTGAAGAGCTCATCATAAATTCAAAAAGGTGTCTGAAACACTTAAACAGAATTGTAAGCGCTTCTTCATGTAAATAAGTGTAAATAAGTATTGTGAAGCGAAGGTAACGAGGACAATAGAACCCAAATACCATCACCATTCAAATATATTTAGAAGTGATAAATTCACCGTGATAGTGCAGTGTGGTTGGGTAAGAATAAGACCCTGGATTATTCAGTTTAATTAATTAATTAGTGAGTTCTACAATATAAGTATGATTTGTAGCCATGAAATGGGCTGACTTGTTGAAAACTTTCTCAAACATTACTTGAAGGACGTTGGTGCACAAGTGATGAATCGTGGCTATTCAGTATTATGGTTTTTTCCCTTAACGTGAAAGCAGCCTTACTGAAGGCAAGCTTGTTGACGTTATTTTAAATCAAAATATACTTCCTTGTTGGTAGTTTTATGCGCCTGATTTTCATGTTTAGGTTTTAGGCTCTCACGTTAAAATATCCCTCTTATTGTCCATATTTATTTGCTTATGGAGAATTGAGACACAATGAATTTATAATATCATGCCCAAATTCCAATGTCCGCCTATGGTTTATTGCGGTTTTAGGGTCTCTCACATGAAATCGTGCTATCTATGATAAAAATATATAGTAGTGGAAATTTTGTTTTTCAATTTATTACATGCTTTTATTTTACTCGCAATGTACTTTCGTCCGGGTGGAATCTTGCCACTGCTTTTTAAATCAATTATCTTTGAACGATTGAGCTGAAATTTGGTATACACGGTTATTTTGGATAACAATACATGATAAGCTATGTGATGTTATTCTAATTCCAGTATCGCGGATTATAAAATGGTGGACTGGTTATTTTTTCTGCAAAGCCAAAGTATGGGGCTTGCTGAAGAGAATACGAAAACTAATTCAGCGTCACATCAAAGTAGGGTCAAATTGTTGGGAGGTCTAATTATTGAAGAATGATACTGAACCAAATTAACAGGTTAACGAGCATTAAATGAAATTCACAGACTTCAAACATTCCCAATCATATTGTGAAAAAAGAACTGGAAACAAACAAACACGTTTAACTTTAAGATGCTTCAACCGCTCGGCCAGCTCCCTTTCGGTTCATATTCCAAAGTGTTTTGAAAATGGCATATGCCCTTCTGGAACCTAAATATGTATTTTTCTTATCAAAACAGATCGAATTTACGACAATTAAAACAGCATTTGAACCTATTTTCCAACGACCCCTTCAAATCTGTTATTATTTTTTAATGAACGCTTTGGTAAAAAACTTGGTAAAAAACTCGCTTTTGACAGTTTTGTACGCTTTTTTAAATAACAGAGTGTATGTGTCACAGTACTTTTTAACTTTTTTTATACTCTGTATCTTATGTAGTCAACTCAGCAGCCGGAGCAACTGAATTGAAAAATTGTATTGTCGAGCTTTTAGATTTCTATTTTCGAAATATTTTTGGTTCATAAACTACAATATTATGATAGTCGTCACATCACATCGAAAGCAATTGCGTTACATTGCACTAACCTTTCTCTACACTCTCCTGGATAAGTATTGAGTATTATCTGATTCGGCACAATATTTGTAGCACCCAAATTAATTAACTAAGCCTAATATTAGGTAAAGTTTCTCGCAGTTTGTTCACCCAAAAATACAAATTTACGCAGTATACAATAGCTTATGGAAGGCGTGATGATGACATATGCAACACTATATTCGCTTCATCATTATGTTGCATAACCGAAAGTATTGTGTGCTGCATAACCTGTAGTATTATGGGTGGTTGCATAACATCAGAAGCGTGACGTTGACGCGAGTTAATTGATTTTTGTCCACCCAAAAACTGTTTAACAAGCTTGAAAAAGTTTTCACTAAAAAAATGGTGGAAGGACTTATATACCAATAAAAGGATAGTGCGACAGAAACTCATCTGTTTCTCCAGTTTGTAATTGACATAAAAGTCTATATACTAAGAATTAAGAACCTTTTCTAAAAGAAAAATTTTGTTGGTATATTGATAAATAATGAGTGATAATGAGTCGGTCTAACTGTTTTCCCAATTTAGATTCCAGGCTCGAACCAATTTTGATGTTAATAAACAAAACAGTGATATGGAGGTTGATTCATGGCAGAGTCCTGTCCGGTCAGAAAATCCCAATTCAGAACAATACTGCTAAGTATACCTATTTAAATTTAAAATAAATGTATGTGAAATTGATCCGTGCAATCAATTAACATAGAATCGGTAGAACAAGCGATGCACAGGATGATAAAAATTTTTTCTGAAAATCAACTACATCAAAATTCCAAGCTACATGGATTGACCTACAGCTTCTAAAAAAATTATCAATACAAAATGAGTGGATGGGGAGAAAGCCACTTATGAAAATGTTTACAATATAATATGGTGGCTCAAATTTTCCGATAAACAGTTTATTGTATATAGTTCTGTATAATATATGGTATTGCACACGTATATAATGTATATTACTTTGTCAGATATTATAGTGTCAGTGGCTCGTGCTGCAATTCAATCTTACTAGGTAATTCCATAATTAGATGCTTGTTGAATAATAATATACTATTATTCCATTTCAGTTATAATTTTTCCCGCCTTCATACTTCATATTTTATTACAACAACTCACATTCCATTTCGCTATAACACCGTATTTCTGAAGCACAACACAAGTTTCCTGACTACCAGTCGATTAAAACAGAATTAACTAAATTTCTTCGCAATTAATTCTAATATAAACATTCCCAAAACTTCACAGAATCCTATTCATTAATAATTACCTTTTATCTCGAAATCCACTCTTTAATCCGTCCACAAATTCTTGGGTTTACTGCAACAAAAAAACGAAATTAAGCACGGATCTCGTAGAAATCGTTTGTGTAATAGCATTTGTACCTTTATATGCACATTATTAGAACCAGGGGTTAGGTAAAATGTCGCTTTTATGTAAGCTAGTTCTGCCCTTCTGTATAATGAACAAGCATATTTAGAAAAGGGATGGAGAGTAAGGTTGAGTAGTAAAATCATTATACGATAGAGCCAACAATATTTTATAATGATAACGAATTTACTGGAGAAAAAGTTTACCAAGCTGAGTTTTCAATTATGGTAGTTACCCCACAGCATTCATAAACTGTATGCAAAAATGTGTTATACGGGGGTCAATCGGCACCGTGATCAATATGTTTACTCGGAAGTATGTCTACGAGGGACAGGCGTTAAATATTGATCATATTTAATATTTATGAATATTTATTTCTTTGTAAATGAAACCAACTGTTTTCAGATAACTTCACAATATATTTAAAAAATGGTAATTCTAATATATTATGGAATTATTTGGAAACAGTTGGTTTAATTTACAAAGAAATTAGTAGATTTCACAGAGTTGAAACAGTAAATTTCACGAATATTTATTTATGAATACATACATACATGTTTGCATAAAAATACATATCTTCGTATCATAATTTAACATAACGTAACATAATAAGTCTAACAGTCTAACCTAAATTCGAATAAACTTGGACAGAAAGAAAAGTGACAGGATAGTGAAAACTAATAACATCACAAATAAGACTTGATAGAATTTAAATAATCTTATAGAAAAAAACGCACATATCACAATATACATTTACATATTTAACATAGTTTAAATATTAACAAATTTTTTAAAATTTTCAATTTTGAATATTCTTTATTTATACATTGAGATTTCACTTGTCTGTTTGCAAATTTTAGTGTGTAGTAGATTCGAACTCTTGTATACAATGAAAGTAAATATTCTTTTGGAAAATTGCTACATGGGTGGGTAAATCCTACATTTGAAAATTCTTTCAAAAATATGTTTCCTACACCATCTTGTATACAATAATTGTTAAAATTGGAAACAAATATATCCTCTAAACGTATTAGGTACTCTGAAAAATCATTTGGTGGGACTGTTAAGCCACCAAATATATTTTTACTATTGTTGTAAGCTTCGAGCTCACAAAATGAAGTTGATTCGTCTCTTTCAGATACTGAACAATATTGAGAACAAACATCACAAGAATGTTTAAAGAGACGTTTACGTGAAAAATATCCACCAACATAGACCAGTGCATTTCCTTCCTCTGATATTAGATTCCTATAATCTGTCTTTCAAGCAAATTAGCAATTATGTTTATCTTTTAGCAAGCTTTAGCATTTACCTTGGTCAAATTCCTCGACCATATCCGGCATCTGAGCATCTGAGTTAGAAGAAGGCAATACTTTGGAGGGACTCAAACTGTCATCTTTTTGTTCATTACCTGAAAAGAACTCATTTTCAAAAATAATCCATGCTTGAAAAAATTACAAAATCTTACCGTTCAATTTTGTTAGTAACTTTGAGGGTACAGCAATTTTTGATAAATGTTTTCCAGAGGAAGTAAATGATCCATCGTTAAAATGTGCTCTGCAAACTCGAATGCGATTGTAGGTAGGCTTCTTCTGGTGTTAATTTTGCATATTTGTGTTCTCCAATAAAACCTAAAGCCTCCTTCCACTGCTGACACCTGTGAAATATAATTCGGACATTATATATAAAATAGTATTAAAGTCAAATTATACGTTGCGACTTCCAAACATTTTATCCTATAGGTATAATTAAAATATTTGTATGATATATTACCTTGAGGTATCTTTGAGGCATCGGAAAAATGAAATATTGCCACGAATACTGGTACCACAACACTCAACAGAGCAATAAGATCGGTGAGAAGCCATTATTACAGTACTTAATGCTCAAAAAACTAGGTTCAAATAAAACGTTTATTTCGCGCACTCAGTAGAACTCGTATCGACACTCCGAACTATACAATTGAAGACACTCTGTTAAACTAGATAGCCCACCCGGTGGGCACTCGAGGCAAACCGGCAGGGCAAGGGATGCGCGAGGACAGGAGGGGACGATTTTAGATTCCGGCGAGAGTAAGCAAACTTATTGAAATTTATGGACGGTGTCTTTACATTCAGTAACAAAAAGTCTGTGATTATCTTCAAAGTTCTTATAAATACTATGGAAAAATTGAGAAACATATGAATATATTTATTTTATATATATTGTATTGATTTTTATATGTGGAAGATCCTATAAGTAAATAGTATACAGCGTTTTACAGCCTAAATAACCAAAGTTGTCATCATTTCGAAGATAACATTTGTTATTACTCATTCTCTATCTATGCTTATTCTCATAAAATCAATCCTAGATAAATATAGGGTATTCTCGTCATGTATATTCAATGGTAGTTTTATTTGCAGAAATATCGAGTTTGAACTATTTTAAATGGTCAAACCAAAATACCAAAATATTGAGCAACATGTAGGCATAACATAAAATGTAGAGAGTGTATTTTATTGAATTTTTGTAGATAAACTAACAATGAGCGTTTATAATGATATAAAAATGTTCGGGGAGCATCGTCATTGTCTTCAAATGTAACTAATAGTGTAGGTATTTGACTCTCTTACTCTAGCCCGGTGCAAACTCGAAGAAGCGAGTGCGATTCGAAAACTGGGGCAGTGTCAGTGTCACTTCAGTTATAAACGTAGGAAATGCGAAACAAAAAATGTGCGAAATATCATGGTGCCCGCTACCCGGATCTGGTGCTTGACGTTTTACATTTGACTGGGTACGTTATAAGGCTATCCAGAACACGTGACCATCTGACATACAAAATGGCCGTTGGTAGACACACAAAAGATCATTTACCTGCGTTTTGCATAGGTGCATAGTTGTGTTAATAGTTTTTTTTTCTATTATACGTGTTTAAAGTTTAAATAATGGCTTGTTCCAATAAAAGTGATTATCTATTGACGTTAAAGAGTGACTGTAAAGAAATTGCCATAAGATACAAGGAAAAGATAAGAGTTATTCAGGGTATTGATCCTTACACACTCATGAATAACCCTGCTCCTATTGAAGAAACTCAAGAAGTCGACTTTCCACATTTTTCTTCTGATCTTTGATAGTCCATTCCAATCAGGTTTGTGTGGATAGTGTAATTCACTAGGTATTCGATAAAATCTAACATTATCACGATCTCCTCGACTTCCACAATTAACCACACAACAAGTAGTAGGCATATTTTCTAGTTTCACCAATACAAAGAACTGAACCTTTAGATTAAAGAAGACCACAGAAGACGAGTAAATTGACCGAACTAAACAGATTTCACAATAATATCATAACAAAATATTTGTGTGTCTACCAGCGGCCATCTTGAAAATCATTTGACAGCATCTTGGATAGGTCTATTGATTATTCAAAATATTAGGTTATGTTTAAGTGCACTGCTAAAAATTTCAGCTCTAAAAAGTTACAACTTCCTCTGAGCGGTGAGAACCAGCCGATGAAAAATAATTGCTCTGCACCCGTGTCATGCACACAGCCGAACACGCGGATTTTATACTTGACATTCGAGTGAGTAATCCGAGCATGGAAAGCTGCACTGCACTGCAAAAAGTCGAGCTGGGTGCACAAAATCGAATATGTTGTAAGAATATTGAGTGGTGGTGTTTTTGGCACTCGTGTTTTTTGCGCCATTGAAAATATGACTATTCATACACTATTCAATTGGAGACATTGTTTTGTTTCAAAACTATTTCCCTAATATATATCTCTATTTCTATATTTTATGGATTATTTTAATGGAATTGACAAACAAAATTTGACCTAACAACAAAGAATTCGTTTTGGCAGGTTATGTACCATCGTGATAGGTGTGGTTTGCATTAGTTCATTTGACTCACTGAAAAGTAGACGTTCACAGAAAGTATACCAGAATTGGTATTTTCACGATTCCATTATTACAAAAGTATAGACTAACCACAAGCTAATAAACTAGGAATCTGACTAGAATAACCGAACGGTCGAAATGCACGTCCCCACACCTAGATGTCATGAACGAACGATTTAACGTATGACAGGTCTGATACAAATACCGAACTTCATGCCAGTATTTACAGTTCCTCAGAAAAGTGGTACTTGAGTACCTACCACTTTACCCTTCCTTGGTTACGTGTTCTATAGGGGAAGCTATGGGACACTTAGGTTATACTTAGATAATTTTTTAAACGATCCTGTCAGCCAATGCATAAATGGATACCTATAGTTTTCCCAGAGTTTTTTTCAGGTGGACACAGGTATAGTGAATATATGATGAGCATTGTAATTGTGGAGTGAGGTTAATTCGATTGTAATTTAATAACTTAATATCTTCGTGAAATAAATTAAAAACCAAAATAAACTCAACAAGCGATAAGCGACCGAAACGAACCGTATTTACACGAAATTACGAATTCAGCATGTGTGTTTGCCAGTGCAAATCATCCTCAGAGGCTAAACCGTCATTATCTGCTTATACCTACATCGATGTTCATTGTATGTTTGCTTTTGAACGCCAACTTAAGTATCTTTAACTCGATGTAATTTGTGTGTTTACTTATCGAATCTGTTTTACCGGCATGCAAACCAAAATTGATTATGAATTATGGATACACATAAGAACATATAGGGAGGGAGCTTCAACTGCGAATATACCGCAAGAATATGGTATATGGAATGTAACTGAAATCTGCTCTAAGTACAACTTATAAGATTATTATTAATCGAAGGTAATATCCCGAGACCATGACAAATAGCTGACTATTATTTTCTTAGTAATTCTATCGAGAGTAACTTATAGTTTGACAATTTGATGAGACCATATGAACAATAATAATCTGATAAAGCTCTCGGGAGTTATTCTTCGATTATCAATGTTCTTATGGATATTTATACGATATTTCGGATGGAGCAGCAGTCCTTCTTTTGATTCAATTATGCACACCCCTCGGGCAGAAATCGGATAATTTTGCATATGACACTTCCTAAGGAACCGACACAGGTTGAAAATTACCCACGATGGATGTGAGTCGTTAGTTTGGAATTTTTAAACTTGTCAGTCGACCTTAAAAGGAAACATATTAATTTACCCATGAAGTTTATAAATACTAGTCATATCTTACAACGTAATTTTTTTTATTTTTTCGCTATGCCCACATCAAAATGTAAAGATTAAAATCAACATAATTTCCATTACACAAGCAGCAATTACTTATACTTATTGAGTCTGTAGGCTTCACCAGAAATTAGGTAAAAATCCAAATGCAATACTGGTAGAAAACGTTTGACGAAAAAAAATTGTGTCACAATCTCCTGGTCTGAGAGATTTGACCGGAAGCCAAAATATTCCACACAAATTTGCCATATTTTCCACAAATTTGCCATATTTTCTCGTCCATCCATGTAAATTTTTATAAAAATGGTGTGAAACAGCCCACATATTATACAAACATAGATACGAAGTAGAAAACATGGAACATAATTTCTCCAGAGCGTAGTTGAATTAATGTCCAGAAGACTACGAACCGTTATTGCTAATGAGGAAAGGCTCATGCAGAATATTATCAAGTGTATGTCAAATCGTGCATTCTCTTCTCTATTAATTGCTTCCAATTCAATTGATTATCTATTGTTTATTACGGTAAGCAATTTGAAAGCAAAAGGTCATTTCTGATTTGAGAATTTGAGGTTATTTGAAAAAATAATCCTTCATTTATTTAACGTGTGAGCTAAGGAACGCACTATTCTGTGCTTTATTTATCAATCATGGAAGATATAAATGGATTTCTTGAGAAAAATATCAACTTTTCAACAGATTTGGAATAATACATGATAAATTGTTGAAAATATTGACACCTACTATTTTGGATGTTTGCTTCTGGAGACGCTATATTCTTCACTGCACAAAATATACGTACCTATGTAAAGAACAGCGCCCAAAATCAGTCTAATTTACATAATCGTTTCGATATATCTTGTGATCTGGTTTATCGCCGATAATCAAAATATTCATATCATATTTTTAGGTAATAACAGCTAACGTAGCGGTTCTGTAGTTTTTTTTAAATAAGTCTGCAGAGTTGTCAGGCTAGTAATAATCATTTCAAGACTGGTGGAGATTTATTATTATTTCATAAACCTCGCTTTTCATTTATTGCATTCTTAAATATTTGTAAAGCAAAATAGGCTTCATCTCCAAGACAACAATGGAAAAAAGGGCCCTTGCCATAAACAAAGGCATAGTCATTTTGTGAATATGTTTATTATCCATAAATTCAAAGTCCTCTTTGTCACTCCTAGTGATACTTCACAATAGACAAAAAAGTCTAGTTTACGAAGTAATGAAAAATTGTGGAAAAAAATTAAAGCTAGAAACATTACATTACTAGGTGTGGATAGTGACCGATTTCACACGAGTGAGAGAATGTTGTTCCAGGTCAACTGTTGAGAGGCTGGTGAGAGCTCCTACGAGAGTACACACTTATAAAGTGTGCATGCGGGCTATATCATAATTAGCAGTTTCGAGAGAGCTCGCATGCGCACTATAAGTGTTTATTCTCGTAGGAGCTCTCACTGTTAGTAAATAGACACTAAGTACACATCAATAGTGTAAGATCAATAATACTAATGGATAATTAAATATTAGGTATTCTTGACCACGGCACAAACGGTGCGGCAGCCGTGGAGCAACGGGGTGCGAACGGTGCGATAAAGCCTTGACGCGAACGTGATGCCTTGCAATCCGGTCCGATACCTATAAAGTTGCGATTTATCCATCAAAATCCATTCATTTTCTTAATACTTGGAATATTTGTGGTTATAAATT